>CAJNYU010003681.1:0-18450 GCA_905331475.1 Rotaria socialis
AAAACGACATCACGGACGTTCATGAGTCATCCATATTCGATAATGAGACGAATCAAATTCACCAAGAGCCAAGCATTGTTCAGCATGTTGTAGATTTATTGAATTATTAAATTGAACATATAGCTTGTTGTTATGAATGTCGGGTAAGCCGCTATATTTAATTTGCTTATATCTCAAATATTGTTTAATATCTTTTAATTTCCAGATAGTGTCTACCAAACGAAAAATGATATGACTTTGTTGTTGTTGCTTCTGTCGTTGGTGTACCCGTTTGTTTCGACGTGATTTAGCTTCCGATGATCGTTGTGAATTTTTTATTTTATTAGTTTTATTTAATAAACAAGTAATATTATCCAAAATAATATTAAATATTAATGATGTATGTTTTGCACGAATATGTAATCCATCGACATTGAGATGACTTATTGTGATGGGAAAATTAATTATCGTGAAATTTAACGTATTGGATATATCATATAATTTCGTATTATAATCGTTGATATTCGATGTTAATAAATTACTTGTAAGAAATCTTGTTGATGTCTTTAAACAAGGAAAAATTGTACAAATTGAAATATCAGTCTTACGATTCAAATGGTCATAAGTCGATCGAATGGATTGAGTGATGTTAACAATATCCTGTATAATTTCCGATGCTGACCATGATCGTATAGAATTTGTTCCTACCATAAATATAATTCCAGCACACGTCGATATTATTGACTTTATCGATGTTGACTCGATTAAATTATTAACGCTTAATTCTTGTTGCCAAGGATTGTTCCATTGTAAACCAGAAATAGATTTGATGACAAGTTGATATTGAGCTGTTCGATGGTATGGTGGAAAATATTTTCCATGACTGTCAGATAAGACGAAATACTTTGGAAGATTTTGAATTGGTTGTTCATAAATCATATTAAAATTAATGATATGATTTGTATCTAGAGAGGAAATATCGGTATTCATAAGATAAAAATATAAATCGGTTGGAGCGAAAACATCATTCACTGCATAGGTAGTGAGAGCATGACGGGTTTGTTTGTCATCGATAGTTCGCCAAGTATTTAAATGTGGATCTAAACCACACGACCATAAATTCATTGTCAAAGCTTTATCTAGAGCTTTGTTAAATATCATTTGTATGGCCTTTTGCAAGGACCATAATGCATTATTCGTCTTATACGGACGGATTTCATCTGGACATATACATTGATTAAAATCAGCCTTTGAATCTTGAGGTTTTAAATCATCGTCAATATCATCCGAATTAATTAAACATATAAGGACTTCGTCCGAAGAACAATCGTCTTCCATTACATGGTGACGATTCAGACATGCCTGTATGTGCGGATGAGCAGAATTCCACATCGTGTTAAAGAAATCTTGAAGATTCAAGGTTTTTGTTATTCGTGATATATCAAAAAGACGAAATTGTTCGAACGAATAAAGTTCTTTTATTGGGTCTCCCCAGGCAATAATTTTATTATCAGGTGAAAAAATGTTACTACACATCTGTTGGATTAAACCAAATAACGATGTAGAATAGTGCGGTAAATGTTGTATTTCGATTAATAATACTGTTGAACATGTTTCATAATGAATTGCTTGTATTTGTAATAGAGCAGGCTTAGTATGTGGATTATTTCCTGTTGGTCGATCGGATTCAGTATCGATCATGTATAATCGAACATTTGCCATTTTGCTAATTAGACCAACGAGATGATTTTCTGACGTTTTACCATGGATATAAGTCAGTGAATTATAATTAGCTTCCGTAGATTGGAATGGTTCAATTGTTGACACTATTCGATGATTCAATTGAGCTTTGCGACCTGCTTTGAACCACCGGGAACGTTGTTTGGATGTTAAATGTTCTGGACAATTGTCCATCGTTCGATTGAGAAATCGTTCGTGTGGACGAGCGATTGGTTGATGGTAATAAACGTGTCTACGACCCATTCCAATATCCTCACGACTACTGTCTTCCGAATTAATCGGAGACTGTAAATGAGAATAAGAAGAATTAGTTGTCATAATTGATGAATTACCATAACTAATATGAGTATTAGAAAACGATTGATGCCATGTAGATGGATAATTTCCATGTGACAAAGATGGTATCAATCCATGAGTATTTTGTGAAGGAGAAAATCGATGAGAAGACATAATAGAAAATCGTATTCTAATCGATGAAAGGAAATCTTAAAGAATACCCTAAGACAAAACTTTATATAAACTTTTATTAACAATAGTCCCTTTTCTGATGTTAAACAGAGAGAATAATTATACGAATTGATATTACCACTACTCTGATAATGTTAACCCATGGCGCCAAGGGATTATATTATCAAAACGCATGATAATTTATCTGCATCTACCGAATCTCTCTAATATTTCGGTAGTCGCAATAGTAATGTTATTTAATTAGATAGAATGGGACGTATATCGGCAACGTGTACCCGTGAAGATACCCCGTTGATTTCATCTTCTACTATGTAGACAGGGTGGAAGACCTTAGCAATCACCATCGGTATAGGTGAAAATCTTGGTTCCAGTTTTCCTCTGTTTCCGTGAACTTTTATTAATACTTTGTCTCCTATATTATAATGCGGATCAAAACGATTTCTATCATACCATATCTTATGACGTTGCTGTTGTATTGCAACATTATATTGCACAGCTTGACGATAGATACGCAATGTCTTTCGCAACTGTTCGAAATAATCACTCGACTTTTTAAATGAAAAAGACGACGGTGGTATTTCAATGGGTAAGCGAGGTGAGCGACCAAATAACAATTCATAGGGTGAGTAATTCGTAGTCTTATGAGTACCTGAATTATATGCAAACACTACTGCTTGTAAGTACTCATCCCAATTATTCCCCTGAGTATCTTGTAATTTCGCGATTTGGGGAATGAATGTGGCGTTAAATCTCTCCACAACTCCATTAGTTTGCGGATGATAAGGAGTACTATATATGTGATTGTACCCAATAAGTTGTTTTATATTCTCCATTAATTGATTACGGAAATGGGATCCCTGGTCACTAAGGATAACAGCGGGAATTCCATATTTACAGAAATATTCGTTAAATAGTGCTTGAGCAGTAGCTTCCGCAGTACAAGTCGGTAAGGCTACAGCACTAACAAAACGCGTAAAATAATCCGTAATTACTAGAATATATCTATTTTCACGTGGTGTCTGTTGCAACGGACCACAATAGTCGATTCCAATTAAGAGAAATGGACCGTCAGGAGGAGATATTGGACGTAGATGTCCATGCTTCTTTTGTCGACTAATGTTATATTGCTTACATAAAATACATGATTTTATGTAATTCTTAATCGAAGCTTTCATGTCAGGCCACCAGTACAGATACTTAATTTTATGATATATTCGATCATTAGAAAAGTGTGCTCCTGTCATGGGATCATCATGAGATGCTCTCAGCAAATCTGGAATCATAGATGATGGTAAATATATTACCTCCATCTTTTTTTTAGATCGATATCGAGGAGCAATTAACTTATAAAGAATATCATTCTTAAAGATAAATGACATACTACTATCAGATTGACTATTAAGTTTCTGAACAATGTTGTGAATTGCAGGATCTCTTTTCTGCTCATGTATTATTTTTGATGAGTCGAAGAGATTACATGAAAATTTGATTACTGTTGAATCTTTGGGAGTAATCTTTCTATTTACTTCGACACTAGACTCGTTATTATTATTGTGTTTACTATTTAACTGTTTGGAGCTTGACGCAGGTTGCTTGTGCTTAGTATGAGATCGCAATACCATCGAAGCTAATAATTTTTCTTTCTCACTGTTTTGGAACGAAGACAAATTTAGCGATGTTTTTCCTTGTGATCTTAACACAGAGAAGTTTTCTTTACTCTCCAAACCATATTCTGCTTCAAAGAGTTCATCATTCATTTCATTAGAATATCTCGAAAGGAAATCAGGAAGGCAATTTTCTTTGCCTTTTATATGGATTATCTTTTCAATATTGAACTCCTGAATTAAATGAGTTATACGCTCTACTCGATTATTACGAATAGTTTTGTCCATTATATGACAAAGAGGACAATGATCGGTGCGGAGTATAATGCTACGCCCTAATATCAAATTTCTCATACGATAGAAACATCTATATATTGCTAATGCTTCTTTTTCTATGGTGCTGTATTTCCGTTCACTCGGAGTCATTAGCTGAGAATGATAGTACAAATTATGTAATTTTCCATCAATCTCTTGTTGCAAGACTCCACCGATTCCAATCCCACTAGCATCAGTAGCTAACATCAATGGTACATTGTCTACCGGATAATGAAGAAATAAAGGCGCACTGATTAGTAATTGCTTTAACTCCTGAAACGCTTTTGATTGAGGTTGAGACCATTTAAATTTATAGCGTTTATTCTTAGTTAAATTTGTCACAGCATGTATTGGAGCAGCTTTGGTAGCAAAACCTGGGATAAACTTTCGATACCAACTAAGCGCTCCAATGAACTTATTGGCCTGTGCCAATGTGCGTGGTTCTTTAATCTGAAGTATTGCATCAATTTTTTCTTTCATTGGTGTTATGCGATTCTGACTAATGGTGTGCCCTAAGTAATCTATTTGATTAGCGGCTAATACACACTTTGGAGGATTTAGAACTAAATTCTTTGTCTGTAGAGCTGATAATACACATTCCAAATGTAAAATGTGTTCATCAAATGATTTCGAAAAGATGATGATATCATCTAAATATACTAGAGAGAATGCTCTACAGTTCTTTAACGTATCACTCATCACCTTTTGGAAAGTAGGTGGAGAATTTTTGAGTCCCATTGGTAGGACATTAAATTGGTAAAGTCCAAAAGGTGTCACAAAAGCGGTCTTTTCTTTATCTGCTGGATTGATAGGTATTTGATAAAAACCAGACTTGAGATCAAGTTTCGAGAAAACTTTGTATCCCTGACCAAGCTTTCGAATTGTGTCCTCCATGTTTGGTAAAGGGGATGCATCCTTAATCGTAATAGAATTGAGTTTTTTATAGTCAACTACAAAGCGAAAGGATCCATCTTTCTTTTTCACAAGTATAGCGGGTGCCGCATATGGTGAATGTGATTCAGAGATTAATCCGGCCTTTAGAAATTCTTGCATTAATTGAAACATTGGTTTTTCCTTATCCAGTTGTGGATATGGTTTACATGCAGGAGGCGAATGAGGAACTGTATTAATTACGTGATGGATCGTTGGTTTTGCTATATTGTGTTTACTAATGTCAAAAATATGAGTGAAATTGATTAATACTTGATATAATTTATTCTTATATTCTTTATTTTCAACGGATTTTAACAACTGTTCTATATAGATGTTTGAATTTGGTTTACTAGATACTACGGAATTACAATAAATGCTTTGCATACTAACTAGACTTTTCTTTCCATACATTATAGATGGTAAGAAAAAATTTTGTGAGATATAACTAATCGGAACTTTCTTATTCTGGCTAAAGGAGACTGGTTGCATAACCGGTAAACCGGATGCTTCAAGTGAATTTTTCATTAACTTATTTAAACTAAAATTTTGGTGTTGATTTAAGTTACGTTGAATATATCCAACACAAAAGCCTTTTCTAATAACTTGCGGAAACTGTGTAACATTCATGAACGAAATCTTTGAACAATGATTAGTAAAGTTAAGCAATGTATGAGTAATAGATAAACTACGATTACGACATAAATTATTACTCGGTAATAATACTGAACAAACAGAATCTATTGGTATCGTCGCCTGTGTAGTACGCTTCGAATATGCTGGAATGTAAGTCGATGCTGACAAGATTACAGGTACTGTGTTTACTTTACAATCGGAATTTATAGGCATTGTCAGTATTCTACTTTCATATTCAATCGATATTGTTTGTAATTTAACATTGAAACTTAGATTATATAGATTTATATAATCCATTCCGAGGATTATCGGTGTACATAAACTTTGAGCTACATGAGCTTCAATTTCTGTTTTAACATTTGCAAATTCTAAACATAACTTCACTGTTCCTAATACTGTTAGCGGTGCTACTCCATCCGCAAGAAAAAAAGAGTAAGATTTTCCTTGAATACTTAACGATGGTTTAAAGAAATCTAGTAAATTTTTATTGACAAAAGTTTTAGTTGCTCCGGTGTCAATTAATATTTTAGTACGGTAATTATTAACAAAGGTAGTGAAGAAAATTAGAGATGATTTTGATGGTTTTCTAAAGTTTTTTCCGGAGGCAACACCATCATTCGATACCTCCGATACTAGAAATTTGGACAGACCGGAGTCTCATGTCCAATTTGCTGACATTGATTGCTATCGATAGAAGAAAAAGATTCAAGTGATGGTATTGTATTAGTTGCTGTTTCGCACTGATTGATAGCGTTCGCACTGCTATAATGACTGCTAGGGTTACGAGGAGTACTATATTGTGATGATGGAAATCTCTTAGGAATATGTCGATTGTCATTAGAAAATGTTGGTGGTTGATTAACTCGCACGGAATTAGTAAAGTGCGATTTTTGAGGAAAAGATCGCGCTTGCGAAAACATCGAATTATTAGGATTAGCATAGGTTTGTCGACTATTAAAAGGTCGATAATTATTACTGAAATTTCTCGAATAATCCTTAGCGTAATTCATCGGCTTATTATTAAAATGTGAATTCGCTGCAGTCGACGGAGTAAACGACTGTGCTGATGCTAATGGTCGATGAGTAGATTTCATTTTATTATTATCGGATTTATTATCGCTCATGCTTTCTATTTGACTAGTTGATAAATTTGAAAGTTGTATTAACTCCTCAACTTCCTTAGCAAATTGAAGAAACTCAGTTGTCGATGTTGGTTTCTTCTTTCGCACTTCAAATTGTATAGATGGTTTCGTTTTATTTAACAGATGTTTTAATTTAGTAGTTTCACTCATTGTATTGTCAGCCTCTTTACATAATTTCAATATTTCATTGAAAAAATTACATATCAATTGATTCTCGCCCTGAGAATAAGCTTCGAGTTTCTTGAATGCTAATTCTTCATGAAATGATGAAGTAAAAGCTTTTTTCAACTCTAGTACAAAAACTTTCCACGAAGTCAATGAGGACTTATGATTACGAAACCATGCCAGAGCATCTCCACGTAATGAATAAGACACAAAATCTAATTTAGTAGCATCTTGAATATGTGCTATCTCAAAAAGATGCTCCATCTCTTCAATCCATTGTTGAACATTATCTTTTCCACCTTTAAAGATTTTCGGATTCTTAATTAGATTGTCAATAATCGCTCGTCGTAGATCATTTACAGTTTCATCAATTACAGACGTAAAAGGTCCATTAGAGGTCACTATAGTCTTGTTGACTGGTACATCACCAATAGTATTGGTAGTTCCAAGGTTAACCATAGTTTCTGAATTAATCACTGATGTCTGATTAATGCGACTATTATTATTACTATCATTCACAATTGATTCGTTCGAATTATTCAATACTGTTTTCTGATTTACTGTGGTTCGATCGTTTACGCTTGTATTCTTATTTAGTTGATTGTTGTTCGCACGTTCAACGTTGTCAAGACACTCAAATTGCATTAATAAGAACTCATAGAAATCATCAAATGAGTGAATGTTTTTTCGATTTCGAATATATTGCTGTCGTGCCGCTCCTTCTATTAGAAGTGGAATAGCTTCAAATCTTATTTGGCGATCGATATAGAATGAATTAAATTTATTCTCTACATCATCTAGCCATTGAATAACATTCTGATCTCCAGAAAAGCGAACAAAATTTTTCAAGATAAATGAATCAAGACTTTCATCATTCGAATTATGTTTATCATTGTCTTCTTCAACATTAACGTCGCAATGTGTTCCTAATGTTTTTCTTGATTTTTGATCAAGCAAAAGCGCATCTCCCGTGTCCACAACTTCATCAAGTGTCAGTTGTCGACTCGAATTTACTGCGACACATTGTGAATCAGATTCATTGTCAACTTTCGTATCTTTATTAAATGATTCAAGAAATTTATTTTTCATAGTGCTACACAATGTATTCTCTTGAATTCTTTCTTCGTTATTCATTACTAATTCTGTTTCGTTATGTAATGGTGTATTCATTTCAATATTTATTGCAAATGAATTATCGATGAGTTTCGGTCTATTAGGCGTTGGAATTACTTCTTTTCGTCGATTATTATTATCAAAGACTTTTTTGTTTTGTATCGGATTTCTTGTTGACGATAATAACTGATTGTCAGTTGTGAACTGTGTACTGAATGATTTCGACGAAATCCGCGAAAAAGAAGTACTACGACTTTTATTGTTCATCAAATATCGCTTAGTTCAATTNGCGCCTGAATATAAATATTATATTTGTTTTAATCACAAAATCTAATTCGATTTAATTATTTCTACAAATTTTGTTTTCGGTCAGATTTTTACGTCTGGTCCCCTTCCCGCTCATCTGAAAACAAAATATTTTATTCAAAACAACTATTTGATTGATTATTAATTGATCTACTTTATCTCAAACATCATTCTCAAAGTTTGGAAACTTTTCACATTGTCCACATGGCTTTTGGGGTAAATTTGTTTTTCGTTATCCATGACGGGGACCAGTGGTGAAAATCTGACCGAAAACAAAATTTGTAGAAATAATTAAATCGAATTAGATTTTGTGATTAAAACAAATATAATATTTATATTCAGGCGCATACGAATTATTCTGTTTGAAACTATCAAGTATCAGCCAAGCAGTGACAGAAATTCAATTCCAACACTAGTATTGGAGCGAAAACGCTTTACATTACATCGAGTTTTAAGTTGAAAACTCTTTCAATAGCAAGAGCACATTTAAATACGTATCTGGTAAGACAATCTTTCTGGTAAACTTCGAAAAGCTAGACTTTATAAAATTGAGAATAGCATTATTTCTAACTGCATGACGCAATCGGGGTGGTATTTAGTATTTATCGATAAAACAAAATTTGAATATCTAAGTCGTTCTTATATACTCTGATAGGCAAAACCATTCTGTATCGAAGTGGTCTATTTTCAAACAGTATAAATCGAATATTCATGGGTTTTCAGGTCAGAAACTGTTTTTAAAGCTCTGAGAGACTGCGTCATATCTTTCTTTTTATTCAATGAAATTCAAAACTGAGACAATAATTGTAATCAGAAAGCTTAGCTTTATGAAAATATAACTATCTATATTAAAACCAGAAGAAAAACGTTTTTTCGATCCTTGAGGGGTAGGTACCCCAGATGTTAAAAGTTGATTTTTCATAAAATGCACAGTAAACTCCTAGAAAATAATCGGAATTCAATGATGACTCTTGAGTTAATAACATTAAGTGCAGGTTTTTTAGTGGTCAAGTTTCTAATTTGGCACACCTCTGATTTGATTGTGGAATTAGTGTATTCAGCAAGATTGTGGAAAAATAATGAGTTTAACAGAGAATTAAGTCATCCTGTTGTATACTACTCCTTTATTTTTCTGTAGCTTTTCGACAACTACTAACACCTTTAGCACCTTTCAGCACCTGTTCCCCACCTTCAGTACCTGCTCAGCACCTTCGGCACCTGCTCAGCACCTTCTGCATTTTATAGTAAATTTTGATGCTTGGAGCCAGCACTTTCCCCCTTGATTCAATGATACATTAGGAACATCGACTATTTGCTGTTTCGATAACAAATGATGGCGATGCTGACTAGGGGTGACCATTTATCTTTATTTTCATTTATACTAAAGGATAAAGATAAATATATCATTTATCTTTAGAAAATAAATGATAATTCTTTTTTTCGATCCTTTATCTTTATTAAACAAAGGAAAAATAAAGGAATAAATGATTTTTTTATTACAGATAATGAAGTGGAAAAAAATTCTAAGATCACCGAATGTGTTCTCAAGGAGTTTTTTGCCCATTAAAGTGCTTTTTTCATTGAAAGTACACCAAGTAAGTCAATATCTATTCCGATATGACTTGTATTTTTTAGGATGAGGATTTTTTTATTACATTGATAATTTTATTGAAATGGATCGAAAATGTACATTGTGTAAGGTGTGAATGTGAAGATGTGAATTTGAAAGTCAGATGCATCTATCGTGATTTGCACTACAAACTTTGCAATTTCTTATTGCTATATAACGTTTTCGCTATCGCTGCTGTATCACTACTACCAGATTCTGCCAATAGCTATAGTAAATTCTTGCTGCGTGGCCACCATTGTCGCGTTAATATTCTGGTAATATCTATCGCATGATCGCGGTCTGTGATCATAGTATTTTTGAAATATCATGTGTACAACAACGGATATTGAAAAAGAAAAACGTGGCCTCTCTTGTACGAAATTGTGTGTGTAGTGATAATAGTAGTGGCTATGACAGCGCTGTTAGCGTCGTAAGATGTCGCTGTACGACACTAACTTATTTTTCTTAGACTTATTCGTTTCTTTTCTGTCATTCCTTTTCATAGTAATCGATAGTTGTTATACAACAGATTACGATGCCCTTTTTTTGCTTCTCTCTCCCTCTCTTGCTATGCCTTGTATTTCTTCTTCTCGTTTCGTTTGTTTTATATTTAAAGGCACAAGAGTGATTTCTCTCTTTCTTTCTTTGCGTTGGTTATCTTCTTTTTTGATTCTATTGTTTTTCCGTATACTTTCCATATTTCTATTATTTGTCTCTCTTATTTTTCGTTTTGTTTTCTTTGATCTTCTAAAAGTTTCAGCCTCGTGTTTTGTCGTTATTGCGCAGTATCTTTATCCGTTTTCGATTCTATTGCTCGTTATTGCATTTTATTTAACATACATATATTAAAATAAAATCGAAAAGATTACAATAACTATTATTTATCATTTATTATAAAAGTATGTATAGATCAACTTACATTATAGATAAATAAATAAGTGTAAGATAATACAGAAACATCCCAATTAACATTTTAAAAAGATATAAATTCTCGCATATAAAGAAAGTCTTACATTTTTGGTGGAGAAGTGGGCGTTGATCTAGCTTTGCGCAATTAATTTCTGAAAGAATCATTTGTCGTTCATTGTAATCGAATTGTTATTTTTATAAGTAATTGACAATACATAATTACGTAAATAATTGTATTTGATTAATTGAAATAAGCGATATTTGAAGAACAATAAAAGTCGTAGTACTTCTCTTTCGCGAATTCCGTTTAAATCATTCAGTACAGAGTTCACAACTGACAATCAGTTAATATCGTCAAGAAGAAATTCGATACAAAACAAAAAAGTCTTTGATAATAATAATCGACGAAAAGAAGTAATTCCATCGCCTATTAGACCGAAACTCATCGATAATTCATTTGCAATAAATATTGAAATGAATACACCATTACATAACGAAACAGAATTAGTGATGAATAACGAAGAAAGAATTCAAGAGAATACATTGTGTAGCACTATGAAAAATAAATTTCTTGAATCATTTAATAAAGATACGAAAGTTGACAATGAATTTGATTCACAATGTGTCTAAGTAAATTCGAGTCGACAACTGACACCTGATGAAGTTGTTGACACGGGAGATGCATATTTACTTGATCAAAAACCAAGAAAAACATTTGGAACACATTGCGACGTTAATGTTGAAGAAGACAATGATAAACATAATTCAAATGATGAAAGTCTCGATTCATTTATCTTGAAAAAATTTGTTCCCTTTTCTGGAGATCAGAATGTTATTCAATGGCTAGATGATGTAGAGAATAAACTTAAATCATTCTATATCGATCGTCAAATAAGATTTGAAACTATTCCACTTCTGATAGAAGGAGCGGCACCACAACAATATATTCGAAATCGAAAGAACATTCCCTCATTTGATGATTTCTATGAGTTTTTATTATTGCAATTTGAGTGTGTTGACAACGTTGAACGTGCGAACAACAATCAACTAGGTAAGAACACAAGCGTAAACGATCGAACTACAGTAAATCAGAAAACAGTATTGAATAATTCGAACGAATCAATTGTTAATGAAAGTAATAAGAATAGTCGCATTAATCAGACACTAGAGATTAGTTCAGAAACTACGGTTAACCTTGGAACTACCAATACCATTGCTGATGTACCAGTCAACAAGACTATAGTGACCTCTAATGAACTTTTTACGTCTCTAATTGATGAAACTGTAAATGATCTTTTGACGAGCGATTACTGACAATCTAATTAAGAATCCGAAAATATTTAAAGGTAGAAAAGATAATGCCCAACAATGGATTCAAGAGCTGGAGCATCTTTTTCAAATAACACACATTCAAGATGCTACTAAATTAGATTTTTTTTCTTATTCATTACGTGCAGATGCCCTGGCATGGTTTCGTAATCATAAGTCCTCATTGACTTCGTGGAAAGCTCTCGTACTAGAGTTGAAAAAGGCTTTTCCTTCATCAGTACACATAGCTGCCGATACAAATACAAGTTGTATCACCCATCTTCATCTTATCAATGTTACATTGAATCCACATATATAACCCTGAAAAACCTAGAATTCATGAACCATGTAACGGGATGTAACGGCATCTAACGGTATGTATTGACTTGCATCAAGCCTCCATTACAATATATCGATATAATTTAACCGAGGCTGAATAGCAGCCGATACAAGCCGTCACATGATTGATGAATTCTACGCTTTTCAGTCGTGTATATATCGATACAATGTAACAGAGGCTCAATAAAGGCTCTTACATTCCCATACATGATTCGTGAATTCCAGGTCATTCAGGCGTATATACATATGCATAGAATCCCAGATAGATCCGATGTCGATCGTCGACACAAATTGTATCAGTATCGACGCTCCTCTCGACCCGTCTGACAGTTGAGGGGTCGCACATAGCTGACTCTCGCGATGCATGAACAGCGTTGAATGATTGCCGGTTCCCAGTCGACCCCTCTGACTGTTGAGAGGTCGCACATCGCTGATTCTCGCGATGCATGAACAGCGTTGAATGATTGCCGGTTCCCAATCGACCCCTCTGACTGTTGAGAGGTCGCACATCGCTGACTCTCGCGATGCGTTAACAGGATAGATTGAGGCCTTGATAGCTTGCTTTGGGTTTTGATTGGGTGGGTGCGTGGGTGCGTGGGTGATGATGGTAGTGGTGGTTAGAAAACGTGAAACATAGTGGCGAAGTGGTTTGGTTGATATGCTATTGACTTGGGCGTTGCTATTTGTGGTGACGTGTGAGTGTGACGTGTCAGGGTCGCGTAGAATTTGTTTGGAGGAAAAATGACCTGTTGTGTATCGCTACGGTCTGTTATTCTGTGTTTCGTTGAAAGGGTTTCGGTGTTATTCGAGTTTTTTGTTTTTGTTTTTGTTTGGTGTGTTTTTCTTATGGTAGCGGGAGACATGGTGTTTGGAAAGAATATAGCTTCCCGGGGTGACGGTTTATTCGTCTGTAATCGGTGGTAATGGTGATTTATTGTGAGTGAGGAGTTTTTGGATTGTGTTGGAGCGTTCACGGTTTATTATGGGGTGAAGGAATGACATTGTAGGGAAAGTGTTCGGCTTGATCGGAACGTTTCGGAGACTGCTGTGGTTTTGAAGATTTGGCGTGATTGATGAGTGGATGGTACATCTAGTGTGCATATGCCAGAAATGCAGAACTGTTTGAGTGTAGTGATGTGGACGTCGGAACGCATAGAATTACGTTTAACGTAAGAAGAATAGGTGATGTGTAAATTTTCTCTTTAAAAAAAGTTTCAGAGAGGATTTGTTAGAGTTTTGCGTTGTTAACGGTTTTTAATTGTATCGATTGCGATCAAGATTCTAGTGCTTCACAAGGCACGAGCTTGATTGGATGAAATAGTCGAAGCAGATGTTTTTGTTTTGTGTTGCGATGTTTTGTTCTATGGTATAAAGGAATTCAGAGAGTTTTTTTTTGTTGTGTCTGCCACGGCATGATGGAATCATCGGGCCCTACGCGCACCTCCTAAATTGAATGATTTTTTTTATTGCTTGTTAACTAGAGATGTTAACAGTGGATAGAATCGTGCGCTTGTATTTTAGCATGTATGGTATTTCTTCGGTCGAATAAGGTGTCATAGGATATCGGCTTGGATAAAGCAAGAAAAAGATTGTTCTCAACGTTTCGGTTTTCATGAACTGAAAAATAAATTTATAGACATTGAAGAAAGATTTCCCAAGTGGAACTCGCATATATTTCCCTGGTAATATATTCGAGTTCCACATTTCAGCCCCAACGGGGCTGAGCTGAGAAGCCTGTTAAGATATATGAAGATTTTTAAAAGTATTAGAATTAATTATGGATGATTTGTTTTTATAAATATGCACTTTTTTTAATAACAGCAGGATTAAAATATCTGAAGGTGATATACTTTCAAGAACTCACGTGTTTGTCTAGAGAATTATAAATTTCTTTTCAAATCTCTTGATGTTTCTTACCCCCTAAAATGTTGCTGTTCAGAAATAATTGAAGGTAATAGTATTCAGGTAAACAAATTAAAAACCAATGCAAGCTAGTTCTAGTAGAAAAATTTTCACATAGTACTTAATTTTTATTTTTGCGGGAGGCTCTCTTATCGGAAGTAGCAGGTAGTCAGGTAGATTTCGAATGGATTTCTGGGATCACAGAATGCGAGACCCATGGGGGCGATCGTGTTCTACATATGATGGACATTTTTACTACCTTCTTTATACACGATTTTTTTGCCAGGATTTCAGTGATGTTTTTAGTCGACCTGAAAATTCCATTTTTTAAAGGGTTGAAATGCATGAATTTTCAAAAGAATCTATATATATATATTTTAGGTGCTGGACTAACAGCGAGATGATATCACCACAGAACGCAGAAAAGATAATCCATTCGTGGGATTCGAATCATACATCCTCTGCTGTCCGGGCAGATGTACTACCGTTATATTAGAAAAGGCCAATTAATCTCCGTTTATAATTGTAGGGGAACACTACAGTGCTCACAGTTTTAACATGTAAATATTGTAACGCGCTCAAATATGTTCATAAAATCGTAACAATGACAGTTTTACGGTGTCCTATCAGTGAAAGACGATTTTAACGAAATTTTAATCGATGTGAACTCGTTTTTTAAGTACTGCTCTGACTGGGACGCGAACTATCGGACTTCCTAGGTCTTATTTTTCGTATTGTTCGGGACATAGAAATGACTAATAAGTAGCATACGTGGGTAGATGGTTAAATACGGTTTTACATCAAAGGCTTACCGCTTCTTCTGCAATCTATCGTGGTTAGTGTTATTGATTAGGCACGGATGCAACTAAATGTACTCCTGTCAATATTCCTCTTGCAAATAGTTACAGGAAATCTGCGAATGGCTTTCCGTATGGAATTGATCCTTCTAATATTTTTAATATTATAAGTAGGAATGTGACAGTATGAATATTATCAATCTCATCTAACGGTTTCGGTTTCTGATAAATGAGAATAAATATGCTAGATTCAGGAAGGCGAAGAGTCTTTGATATAAAAGCATTGTGTACTATCTATCGCTTGCCATTAAGTATTGATTTATTTGGCCCGGAGAATACGAATCAATACATCCGCGAATTCACGGTAGTGGATATGGTGATACTGGTAGTAACCAACTGGGGTGTGACCGAATACCAGAGAGTACTGTCTAGGGAACCGCCCGAAGTGATTCAAAGTTTTTAAAGTGACATTTTGCCGATAAATAGGGTCCAATGATACTAGACAAAGCTCAAAGGGACAAGGATCCATGGGCCTTTCTTCTCGACTTATGGTCATTTTACTGGGTTTACCACCTTTGATACGATATTCACCGAAAAATCAAATTGCAGATTTTCGACCTGAAATTTTGCGCACATGCAAGTCTTGTGATCTGTATACTAGTCTGAAGCTTTCAGCCAAAACGAATGCGCTGTTCTCGAAATAATAAGCTTTCAAGAAAAGTCGATTCTGACAGTATGTATATGTCGTATCGAAGTTACACCGGTCGACGAAGTTACAACTTCGACGCTCATAGTTATCGAAGTTATTTTTAATTCACTATCAATAAATAATTTACCAAATTGAATATTCTGATGCTGAATGTATGTTAAAAAATTAAGTTTTTTCCAACAAATACTCATTTATTTAACGATAATCCGTATTGAAAATAAAATACAGTGCAAATGAAAATGAAATGTTTTAGCCATTTTTTTAATCGATAGNCTCATTTATTTAACGATAGAAATTATTCATAAATTACGACAAAAACATGAATTATCACCTTAAAGTTTCTTCATCTCTATTTCAGTTGGTTTCCAGCAAAATTTCGGAGATAGATCGAACTCTTGCAAATAATAGACCTTGTTTTATGCAAAATACAACATGAGAATAAATGTTGAAAACAAATTACGTATGGTAATAAGATAATGATTAGTTAGTTTATAAATAAAATCAAGTCACTTGCAAACTTTTCCGTAATAAATACGTATGTTGTTGATATCTTTAAGTTCAAAGTGATGCCAAAAATACAAAGGTTAATCCAATAAAATTACTTAAAAATTTAAATGTATAACCTAACACAGTCTTAATAAGGAGATTATATTTGATAAATCTATTTTAATTGTCAATTGACGAACATATGTACCAGTTAAAATAATAAATCGTTCACTTGTTTGTCAACATAAATAAAAAACTTAATTTTCATCCATCAACTACACTCAGCATTTCACTAAATGAAAGCTTTACTTGAATCAGCTACTGCCGCAATTTGTGCTATTAATGCTCATTCAGCATCAGAATATTCAATTTGGTAAATTATTTATTGATAAGTGAATTAAAAATAACTTCGTCGACCGGTGTTACTTCGATGCGACATATATATATATATATAGTTTCTTTCAAAATCTCTATAAAATAAAAGAGTATGAAACATGATAGAATCGCACTTAGTTCATGATTGCTCGCTTTCATTCTCTTGTGAGAGTGCAGAGAAGACCCACACTCATGCGTGCATCTATATCCACATCCACACCATACCTGCACTCAAGCTCAAACCTTTTGTAATTTTGCGAACAAAAGCTCTCGAAGTCTTTTCCCACATCAAGAGCTGTCAAATTTTTGAAACTTTCTATATTAACTACATTGGGCATAGCTCCTTGAAAATCGATTGTTTGTCATGGATGCAATAGAGAATCATCAAGACGCAATAATCTATAGTCAAATTCTGGAATGATCTTTTAAATTTATTCTAGATTAAATAATCATCAATATAATTAACTACGAAGAAAGAATTTATCAATGGCTATTTTCAAAACTGGTATTGCGGTTTGTAGTGGATTTTCGCCATTTTTCACTTGCGTATAAATTTTAGTTTCTTCATCTGACAACATAGCTCGAGCTGTTCCTGTACCAAGATCGTCAAGAATTTCAATAGCACCATAACCGAGTTTTGTCCAAAAGTCAAGATTATCTTTGTATAACTGTACCAGTTTACCCTGTGATTCATCATCCAATTTTGTAATAAGAATTTTTCGTAGTGTATTCATATTCATTTTTGATACACGCATGCCTAAAACTTCATCTGATTTTGAATTGATTGGGATGATGTAAGCTTTCTTCGGTTCACATTCAATTGCTCGAAATCGGCCTGATGATGATCGTGATACTCCTACCGATCGACCACCTAACAGTGCAATGGCCTCCCGAAGAATATCTTTTTGTTCAGATTTAGGTATGAATGGCCATTTGGTAATAACGAAAAGAAGAAGGATTCCATTTTTTCGTATTTCATTAAACATGTATTTAACGACCTCATTCGATCCTAATGAATTAGCCGTGCGACAAAAGATCGCAACCTTCGGCAAAATTTTACGATCATAAAAGCATTGCTTGAAAAAGGTTTTTGCTGTGTCCACCGACCAATTTTCGAAGCCTGCAATTCAATCCAAAACTTAGTTGACAAAATTTTGAGAAACCTTTTTTTCGAGTGAGCATTATATAATGACACCTCAATATTTAAACAAGCTATTCTAAATGATAGAAAGGATGATTACCTGGCGTGTCCCACCATTGAATATTAAATTTATCTAAATACTTCTCAGAGGTTGTGGTACAGGCATTCATTTGAGCACTTGTCATGATTGATTCATCACCGGATACTTCTTTGATCAACGTCGATTTACCTACTCGTGCAGGTCCGAACACAAGAATTTCAAATTCTGATGACAACTTTTGAATTCCTCTCGCAGTGGCAACATTGGTCCCATACGATGATACTTTTGAATGAAATTGAACAAGTTTATCCTTCAAATATTTAACCCAATCAAGTTCTTGTTGCTCCCGTCCTTGCCCATGTCGTCTCTTTTTTATCAACTGTGCCGCAGTTACGCGCAGCGCCAATTTTGCGTCGCAGTTACGCGTAACTATGGCG
>CAJNYU010003687.1:0-26057 GCA_905331475.1 Rotaria socialis
GAAATATAGTGCCGTTAATAAATTATAAGTACTTCGACTATTTGCTTTTGCTTGAGGTACTTAATATTAGAAACAGTGAACTTGATGTAGAATAAGATGAGCAGCGGAAAAATAAGTGATTAGTTTTAACTTCACTCGGCAACAAAAGAAGTAATGACAGAAAGCGCCACTCTACAACTTATGTTAACCAAAAAGGATATAGGAGTATTTTACAAAACTTTGTTGAATTCCAAACCTTAAAAAGGTTTATTACGACACCTTGTTGAATCCGAAACCTTGAAAAGGTTTTTTGCAAAACCTCTGATGGAACTGAACTACTACAAGGTTTCGTGTTTCCGATCGAAACCTTTTGAAGTATAGCAAATCACTACGAAACCTTTTAAGTTCCGCATGGAACATTTTTTTTCCAGTGTAGTTGAATTGAGTTGATAAACATTTTACAGAGTCTACTAAACCCCTCTGTTAGGGTTCTCGCTCACGAAGAGCGACGAACACTTTAAACGTGTGTGTTTTATTATCTCTCTGTTTATTCTTTTAGAAAACACGTGCTTATATACGCACACGAAAGCAGAGACAAGAAAATAGAGGAAAACGGAGAGAGAAAGGAAAAGAAAAGAAAAGAAAATAGAATCGATAGAATCGAGATATACGCTACAGTAGAACGCACTGTAACATACTTCCTTATTGGACAAAAAAAGCTTGTTAGCGCAGCCCCTTTGGGGCTAAAATGTGGAACTCACATTTATCGCTTTGGCTTACTAAAATAATTCACTATAGTTCAACTGAAAAATCTACCTTGATTTCCAAAACATAATTAGGTCATTGCCTATTTGCTTATGTCTGCAATCGAGTATTAATTATTAGCTGGTATATTTAACAATGGCAGATACTAGTTTCTATGGTCTGTAATGGTACCCTAAACCAGTTACTATGGTCTGTAATGGGTAACGATTGCGTTTTTCGTGTAGTCTGTAATTAAAAAAGGAAGAAATTGCAGCCTAATTAGTCAAGCTCCTAATTAGCACATTTTTTAACTAATTAATGTGTGTAATGGGGAGGGGGTGGGGAGCAGCAAAAATCTCGCTTATAAACTTACACTCACCATTTTCTTCGAAAATATATGTGAGTTCCACAAAATGTGTTCTGCCCATATTTTTAGAAAGATATAAATAATAATGAAATCGAGAGATAGGTAATGACTAGCATCAGACGAAAAAAAATAGCAAACTACAGCGCGAAAAAATCTTTGAAAAGAAATGGTTAATACATGAAACAACAAAAACAAAATAACAAACTATATAGCACGAGAAAGTCCTTGAAAAGAAATGGTTAATAGGATGAAACAATGAAAACAAAATGCAAATAGAAATATGAGAGAAAAACGTGTTCAGTGACACGAATTAATAACAAATATAAGAAAAGAAAGAAAAAGAAAAAGAAAAAGAAATTCAACGTTATAACAAAAGATTTGCCTACACATACGAAAATGAACGAATATAAATCTTACGCTTTGATAGTTATATCTTGCTGGCTTTTTTTTTGGTTGATGATTCTGGTTTGATACTGTTCAACCGCATCAACTTGTTCGTGTCCATCAAGTAAAAGCATGCATGATTTTTTCAATTTTCCATGTCTATAAAATGTATTACGAAATCGTGTATTCTATTTCGATTCTCATTGCTGCTGTAAGAATCTGACAGAATTAATTAGTTTATTTATTTAATCAATAATAAGTTTCGCATAATAGAATATTAATTATTAATTGATATATCAAATTAAATATAATAGCCCTTCATAATCAGTGAATTGAGAATATTCACATTCCCCGATCATTCTATGCTAAATTATATCGTATCAGGTTAATCTAATAATAATTAATTATTTCATTGAATTCGACATATTTTTTAAACGAATTTTTTCCGACAAACCATCATCGGCAACTTACGCTTGTCCGATTACTAAAATTATCATATAAATAGCTTCTTTTCTTTTATTTGAACCACTTGATTATTGAGAGAGAAAGATTCTTGTCACGAGTCTCGATTCGATAGAGGCTCTGTTTGCATTTGATAACCAACATTGTTTGTAAAAATTCGATGTAGTTCATAGACGATTTGGTTGGTTTAATCAGCAGTTCGGCCTTCCACGGTTGCTATTAGTAGAAGAGAGTCAGGGTCGCCAAATGTTAGGGTTCTCGCTCACGAAGAGCGACGAACACTTACAACGTGTGTTTTATTATCTCTCTGTTTATTCTTTTAGAAGACACATGTTTATATACTCACACGAAAGCAGAGACAAGACAATAGAGGAAAACGGAGAGAGAAAGGAAAAGAAAAGAAAAGAGAAGAAAAGGAAAGAGAATAGATAGAAGCGAGATATACGTTACAGTAGAGCGCAGTGTAACACCCTACCGGAATAGAAAGCCGTCTTGGATCAAAAAGGGCTCCCCGATTAGAAGGCCCACCTCAAAATGTTGAGTGATTGCCTAAATAGAAGGCCTGCGCCTTATATTGTATCCACGATTTCAATTTGTTCTTTGTATGTTGTATGACTTGGAATAATAGTGATTCCCCTTGTGTGTGAGCATGTCTTTAATATAATACTGTCTCTTTTTTGTTGTCTGAATCAAATTTGTAACAGTACATTTTTCTTCATACATTTCTAATGGAAGGACCACCTAAATAGAAGGCCTCCCTAAATTTGTATTGTTCTTGGTCATTTTAGAAAGCCCGGGGCCTTTTAATCTGAGCCGGAGGGGGGAGGGTAAGGGAATTGAATTGAATTGAGTTGAATTAAGTTGAGTTGAAAAAGCTATTCAGTGCAGCCCCGTTGGAGCTAAAATGTGGAACTCACGTATATTCTTGAAGCCTCAATAAACCAATAAAAATGTGTAAAATGAGAAATTTCTCAGACTACACTCAAGAAAAAAGGTTCCACACGGAACTTAATTGGCAACGAAATCGAAACCTTCTTAGAGGTTTCGATGAAAGTCTACGAAACCTTCAAAATGTTTAGATTTCGTTGCAAATCTCGAAACCCTTTTTAAGTTCCGTAGCACGCACGGATCCAGTTTTGGCGCTAAAAGGTACCGCATGGAAACTTTTTTCAGTGTACTGATTTTTCAAAATAATTGATCATCACAGCAAAATCTCTCTCATTTATTTTTACATTTTCAAAAGATTATTGTATTTTAGTTGGCGCCCTTCTTTCTTTCGCATTTTCCCTTCATTTTGTTAAATTTTTTATTCTAATTAATAATTAGCTTTTAATGTCTGTAATGGAGCGGGGGGATCTGTCTGTAATGATGGGCATGTCTGTAAGGGGAGGGGGTGGGGAGCCGCAAAATTCGGCCCCTTAAACTTGCATTCACTATTTTCTTCAAAAATATACGTGAGTTCCACAAAAAGTCCGACATCACTGAATTGAATTGAGATTTGCTGTTTTGATACCTACGAATTCAATACTATGCAACTAAAAAAGCTCGAAACCTGGTTCTGGAAGATCAATGCAAATAGTATAACTAATGACATGAAAAACGAAATATCGACTGATTTCTTTAATAATGTCTTTTTAAGGCTTTATCTCTAGGTAGCTGAATCAAACTCACGTTTCCATATGTCTCTTCCCCACAAACCACCTTATATTATTTTCTTTGTCTCTTTATTTGGCGCACAGGAACAAGACTGCTAACTCATTCAATGACGGAAAACAACAAGAAATGCATTAACTAGAATTTCCCGATGTAACTGAGTCGAGTTGAATTGAATTAAATTGAATCTAATTGGGAAAAGGTTTTCGAGATCATACCCAGGTCGATCATTCCGACCGTCTGAAACTACATCTTAAAAGGCATGAAACGGCTTTAAAACGGTGTAATACACCGTTAATTTCCACCTCATTTTGCCGTAATCTGTCAGCCCGTTTTACAGGTTATTTTGTTCGCTTGCAAATGACCATTGTTCTTCTTCGTTTTTGCTTCCGTAATCTGGTATGACGGGTTAAGACGTCATTTCTATACGCTTTACACCGTTCACGACGTCGTTTTCTTGGACCTCGGTAGAATTGAATTGAATTGAATTGACTGGAGAATGAATTTCATTGTCTGCGAATTGAATTTGTTATGTCAGGAGAGATATCTCCTGACATAAGGAGACTCCATGTTGGTATGATATCATCACTGTACATCAATGGCATTCTTACTCCTCTTTTTCAATGGCTCTTTCATCATGGATAACGGACGATAAAGAATGGAATAAGAGAAAGAGAGAGAATTACATTCTTTGTTGTTTTTCTTGTTTGTAGATTCATTCGCTTGTTTGGTTTTGAAAAGAAAGAAATAAGAATAATAAAGAAAACGGGAAAAGGACCTAACAGAATTGTATGGAGTTGAATTTTTTTTAAAGAATTGAATTGAATTGGTCCCCACTTTGAGTTGAGTTGTCAAGCTCTGCATTCACGCCGATCAGAATAGCATTCTAATCCAAAGGAAGCTGACTTTCCCCACGTCTGAGCAACACACTAGAAACTTCAACTCAACAATAAACTAAGTTTAACTATTCAATTACTGAAGTTTCACATATTCAACAATTTCAGTGTCCAGTTATTGACAATGAGCGATATCCTGTGGTCGTCTTTCTTACGTGTACACCGCTTTCGACAGCTACATCGTTCCTCACACCCACATCCTTGCTCCCACTCGCATATCCACACAGTTGCGAGGGCGCCGTGAGTTCAGCAGTTCCGTGGGTTTCGTGATTTCTGTTGGTTCATAACGTAAGTAAGATGTAGTATTTATAAATACTGTAGAGTTCCGAAGAGTTCAGTGAGTTCAGAACTCACGGAACCCGACCAGTGCTGGACTTTGGATACCATTGAACCTTTTAGACATCTGCAGAGCCTTTTTTCGGGTTCGGTAGAAAAAAAACGTTTTTTAGAATGCATAATTATTGGAATAGAAAAAGAATAATTACATTTATTTATCACAGTTCCACACTCTCCATTAATGAGTTCGGTGATCCTTATATTTTCTCTCGAAAAATATACACAAGCATCGAGCGTCGTTAATAGGACTATGAAGAAAAAATTCTATGAAGATAATAATCTACTTACACTTGAAATATAATTTTCGCGTTCGATGATCGGTTGTTCAACAGTCGACTAAATTTCGAATGAATTTATAGAAGCGATTTGTGGGCTTTTTCGAACACTTTTTCTCCAATGTTGTTTACTTTATGTGAAAAACAGCATCGGGAGTGACATGAAAAGTGTCTACTACCAAGCAAAATTGCATAGGAGTATGAAAAAAAGAAAGCTAGAAGAGAAAGAGCAATAGTCATGAGTAGGATTAATCAATGATTCATCAGAATTCTTTCGATTTCTGCCACTGATAAGTTACCCAGCGTTGTCGTCCCGTGTTATTATTCTAATGCACTTATTGGCATTCAATGTCAACATTTCGTGATATGATTTTTTTCTTTGCAAAAAGAAAAAATAAAGAACATAAATCAAAAACAAACAGATTAGTAAATGGTGATTGGAGATGTATAGTAGATGTTGTGAATATCAGCGACCCATTTCATTCAAATTAGCCAAAAACAATTATTTTTGATAAAGCGCTTTGTAAAAGTATGATCATCTGAAATCTAATCAACATAAAAGTGGGTGTTGTTTGTTTGAATCGATAGACAAGTCATGAAACCCTTATAACAAACAGCAGCTCCAAGTTGAAGACTGGTACTGTTTTTATCTTCTCATAGCTAGTGTTTCAAAAAGATCCGATATTGAAATTCAATCAGACTGTTGACTACCAGGGAAAAAATCGCTCTTTGTTTTCAATGAGTATCTGGATGATGGCAGGAGATACTTATTTCAGTCATTACTAATAGTAGACCCACATAGTTAAGGATGGATGTGAGCCTTCTTCTTCTAATGCACACCCACACCCACACCCAAAGCATTCGTCGATGCATGAGATTTGTACAGATGACTATTTAATAATAAGTACGCCACATGTAGCTTATGTCTATTTTGATAGACGCAAATTAGCTATGACTCCTATTTGTGTCAAAACAGTAGATATTCAATATAAAGTAAAATCATTACCAAATTTCACCGATATTTTCTGCACATGTTTGTCTCGGCACGTCCGTAACTTCACAATGTCTTCGTGATTCTAATTATATTTGCTCAATCTTTAAATCAAACTACGCTGTAACCGACACAGGTTAATGTGAAATTCCATCACCATCTCACTGTCATCAATATGGTTCACTTCGTTTAACATGTATACGATCATATTTTATTGAATAGTAGGTTAAAATCGTTAGCTGTTTGAATAATGGTTTATTGATAAACTGGAAATTTCGAACAATCTCATACGATTATTTTCCACGATATTAAGTATCTCTGTCTTTTAGTGATAACAACGTTGCTGACTTCAACTATATCAACAAATCCGAAACAGTCAATAGCAATTACTAATTATGATCTGAATCATGTCGCGATGTTTCTTTGCCTAATGATAACAAGTTATATATCAAAATATTAAACGATGTTTCTAAACAATTATTATTATTTTGAAAATTTAATAAAAATGTGATTTTCTCTTGTCATCAATAAATCTAATTGAGCAGTTGGGTAAACATTTTTCTAACATCAGATTATTGTTGGAAATTCTTTTTACAGGGTTAGAGGGGAATTTGTATCAGAACAGTAACGTAAATTGATTGATTGCGTTCAGTAGTGTTCAAAAATTGAAATTCCTAATCTGTTGAGCGTATGTTGTCGTTCCTGTGATAGCTGCTCATGGAAATGAGAATCAACAATTCATTTCCTGATCCATGAAAGTTAAAGTGATGATATCTTCGGTAATGTTTTTTGCATCGACATTCATGTTGGGTAAAATATATTGTTGTGGGTATTGTATTTTTTTAAATTTCGCATTCAAGAAACTATGCGGAAGCTACCATGGGATTCCTATTTGCCATTCCTTGAACACGCATCTGACAAATTGGTGATATCTAATCTAGTACTGATGTTTATTGATACTTTAAATTGAATCAATAAAATAGAAATGAAAGCTTGAATGGGCTTGATCATCTCATTATATACTACAGAAATATAATGATACAATGTAACTATTTGTTTTCGTTCTTATATATATAAGAGTTTGTTTATGATCATAAAGTCAGCCAAATGCATTCTATCTCATGTGGACTATTCTCTTTTCCTTATCAGTAAAGAACAAATAAACATTCAAGGCACATTTTCGTCAGAAGTACAAATATACTCATACCGTTCACATACATTCCCTCACAAAATGATTGTCTATATTATGCTATTTATTTTTTATGCCTGTTCTATACAAAATGCAGATGCAAATGAACCTTTTATTGTTCATACAAAATACGGCGATGTAGTTGGTTATCAAACGAATTCAGCTCGTATTTTTTATGGCATTCCTTTTGCTCAACCACCTATCAATGATTTAAGGTAATGTCAAAATTAAGATCTTTAGATTATTATATGTACGCTTGCTTATGTATTATATATAGATGGAATCCTCCAGTACCAATTGAGAAATGGGCTCCAAAAGTGATTAATGGTACATTGCCAGCACCTGCTTGTCCTCAGCCACCGTGTAATCCAGCATCTCCTATTTGTCCTCCAAGTGTAAGACTTTTTAGCGAGAAAAAAATATCTGAGTTTTAACCTTTTCTTCCTCCCATCGATACATCTAGTTTTCTGAAGATTGTCTCTATTTGAATATTTTCACTCCGATAACAACACAATCTACGCCTTTACCGGTTATGCTCTTCATTCATGGTGGTGAGTTTCAACTTTTTGGTGCTTCTGCTCCCATATATTACTCGGAACGTTGGGTCAATACTACAAATGTCATTGTTGTACTCATTCAATATAGACTTGGTAAGTTCAAAAATGAATTCCAATGATACTTAAAAAAGAAACTCTATATTATCATAAAGGTGTTCTTGGATTTTTGGCAACTGGAACCGGCCCCAATGATATCAACGGTAATTATGGTATACTGGATCAACGTCTAGCAATTGCATGGATCAAAGCAAATATTGATGCATTTGGAGGAAATCCAGATGAGGTTTTATGAACAACATCATATGCCAAATGACTTGTTAATACATTCTTTGTTTCTTTTTCAGATTACTTTGTTTGGTCAAAGTGCTGGTGCACAATCTGTTGCATTACATTATGTAACAAGGGACATGCAATCATTTTTTCAACGAGCTATTATTCAAAGTGCACCCATGGCTATACCGTTTAGGTAGAAGAAAGGGATACATTATATATAGGATAGCTATATTATTCATATAGGACTTATGCAGAATATATAACACCTAGTGTTCTCCTAGCTGAAGAACTTCATTGTTCGTTTGGGGATGTATCTTGTCTTCGTGCAGCAAGCGCTGATAACATTGTCGCCGCTCAAAAAATAGTAAATACCAAAATTACTTCATTTGAAATATTGCTATTCTTTGAACCATGGGTACCTGTTATTGATGATATTCTTGTCTTTGGTCAACTTTATGAAACAATTCAAAATCTATCATTTCCTGTAAAACCACTTGTTACGGGTACAGTCCTCGATGAAGGTTTATATTTCGTTTTTAGCAAATGGAATCAACCTATTTTACCTATTTCTTATATTGAAATTGCTCTTGCATTCTTTCGAGGTAAAGCATTTAAAATTCTTGAACGCTTTCCTCCTGTAGGTGAGGGAGACCAAAGACTACTTTTATCTAAAGTTGCTACACAATGGGTTTTTGCTTGCCCAACACGAATATTTACGCGTAAAGCTGCACTATACTATTATGTTTTTGGTTTTCCTTTAAATTCAAGCACCAATGTAAGTCAAAAATACTGTAATGGACATGTATGTCATGGTGATGAATTACCTTATTTATTTGAATCGAATTGGATGAATACTACAGATGCTGGTCGCCGTATTTCTCAAAGTATAGGAATGTACTGGACGAACTTTGCAAAAACTCAAAATCCAAATGAACCTTTACGTATACCTATAGCATGGCCAACAGTAAATAGTACTGATGAGAAATATTTATATTTTCAAGATCCATTACAAGTGCAACAAAATTATTTAAAAGATGATTGCGATTTTTGGGATCAAATTGGTTATCGAAAAAACTTTTGATTCTAATGAGTGATCATAACGAAAGAACATATTAATTTAGTTGATTACTGCATTGATATTTCTTCGAAATAAATTCAAGCTTCTTTACTAGTTCACAGATAAATTGATGATATTTTTTTCAATATTTTGAATCAATCGATCAGATGCTAGATAGGGCAAACAGCATTCATCGAATTATTAAATTAGTACGTCAGATTGATAGAATTGTCTCATTTCTTAATGCATTTATCCAAAGTAGAAACGGAACATTAAGAACTTCAACATATCACAAAGATGCAGCTGAGCCATTTGTGATAAAATATAGATCTGATAATCCTAATCGTATTTCTTATATCGTTGCTCAATTGCTCGCAAAGATTTATTTTACACACGTCATGAACTACTGAATAAAGCAGTCAAAAAGTCAATTCTCACTGATCAATCTTACGAGACGTGTTGCAGTCAGGGGCAATGGGAGCGGGGTGTACGTGTGGGGCAGTGTAAACCCCCAATAATTGAAAATTTTCAATTTTTCCATCAACAAGCGTACATTTTCTGTACTTTTTTTTGCTAAGCTTTGTTAAAAATACTCCTTTACACTTCCTACCCCAATCTTAGGTACTTCGCGTGACCTCTGGTTGCAGTAAAATCAATTTTGAGACGTACAACATAGGATAATAAATTGACAACAAGAATATATCTTATCGCACATTACAGACATGAACTATGGTTAAAATAACACTACCGATCTAACCACAAATTATGACACCGCCATTATTCATGGAACGAAGGTCATTCAATGCCATAATTAGTGCTAACAATCAACGAAAACACCAATATATAAAATAACGAGAACCAACAACAAACAAAGTATATCGAGAAAGCGACATACAACCAAAAACAGACATAAAACGTTGTTACCTATAGCTAATATCATTATATATTTCGTCCTCATTACACTACAATAAAAATTGACATCTATCAATCTATTAATCACGGTATATCAATAACCTCTATTTGTTCTTAAGTCTCGAACCTACAGAAACAATTTACTAAAATATATATCGGATGAACTTTTCAAATATGATGTCGTACTGAAAACGACTTCTTTCCAGTGATTTCCCACCGGTTCCCTAGTCCTTTCCGCCGGATCCTGCAGGAAAAGCAATAGGAAGTGGAAGCAGTATTACGTCCGGAAAAAACCGTACCCTGAACCCTTAACTTCCTCCCAAATCCAGTCATAGGAAACTCTAAGGAGCATACAATGATCCTACAGGAACAGGGAGGAGGAAATCAGGAATGCTAGCAGAAACCTTCACATCCAAAACGGACAAGCAAAGGATACTGATGAGACAAACCGGAAACTCGGGCTTGATTTAAGCCCGAAATCATGATTTTATTGCGTAATAAAGATCTTTGAAGGTGATTTGTTCTCTTTACCTTAATTATATGATATTCTGCCGATAGATAGTACAACACTGATTGTAAATGTTGCTCAAGGAGGATCTATAACAAATCCAACGTCCTATGTCGATTCTTGTTTTCAATTATCATCCATTAAAATCAGAAATGGGGTTGGAATGATTTTGAGAAAGTTTTGGTATAAAAAAAAGTATGCGAAGTGTTACCTGTGACTTACCTGAACAGGTGTGTTGCGTCTCTGGCGTTGGAATTTTAAATGCTCACTCATGTAGACAGATTGGTGATCTTCAGGGTGTTTATGTATCGCTAGGCCAATTTGAAGAGTCTCAGGCAGTCTTGAAGGCACTTTACTAGTAGCTGCATGGACGAGTGAATGAACTTCTAAGTGTCGAACACGCATATATATAGGTGAAGGTCGGCTGCTATGCAGCCTGAAGACTGTTTTAGTATTTCAGTACCTTATTTTTGAGCGCTTTCGTTTTCGACATATCTAACTCGGTTGGATTCGGAGAGAATAGCCTTTCTGGTCCAGCGCCTGTCTATCACCTTCCGTTCGTATCTGTGACACATGTGCTTGAAGACCTTTAAAATGATAAGATTTGAGTATTTTGTCGGTTTTTAGACTTTCCAGAGATGGCCGTTTAATTTATTGCTTTTTATGGTGTCGGTTTATTTTGTATCAGATGTTTTCGAACTCTTGGCAATTAAATCAATTTAAATCAGCTCAGTAGTGGTTTCGTTTAGCTAGTTATCGTGCATTGTCACGAGGGATTATCTGAGCTAAATAATATCTTCAAATTTGAAGACATAATTGAATAGTCTATCGTGATCTCTACTCCACTATTGCTTTCAGCAGTGGGTTGTGAGCTGTGCAATCTCTTACGCGGTATTTTGTATCCAAGCGGCTTGTTCTCACACTGCTGTTAAATTCGTACTTCTTAAAACTGCTTTAAGAATGGCTATCATGTCCAATTTAGTTCAATGTTTTGAAGAGAGCCAAAATCTTTATCAATGGCTGTATGGAATTGTAACTTTTTCTTAATATTCCATGCGTTTGAACATTGAATGTACAATTGTATCCTAGAGATTCTTTTGAGAGAGCGATCCAATTTGTCGATTGTAAGGTATTAAAGTCATGTAGTTATAAAGAATAAGTTTTCGAATAGATCCTATCGCTTCCGGTTGCAGGAATTTCACCGGAACCAACAGTTTTCCGCCGTACGGTTTGGACCTGGGATATCATCAAAAGAATAAAAAAAGCAGTTATAATCCAATGTGGCAATGTTATATCAGAATAGAAATGGTATTCGTATGTAAGGAGAGACATTTTCTTAGATAACAAAAATAAGTATTACAATTATTTAAAAAAGTTAAAACAACGCTCAAGTTTTTTTTATTGATTGTTAATTGGGTTACTAAATCCTTGCTCACTTATCTAACCTATTGGACAGAAAAAGAAAAGCCTAACAAAGTTGAAATCTGTGCGACTACTAGATAGAAAGCGCTACAGTCATTTATCTCTTTCTTGTTTTGCATCATTACATTGTATTTTTAATGAGGAACTGATTGCAAATAATCTTGGTTTCACTGTATGAATAGACCGTAACTGAAGTGATTCAATATGCTTCAATTATCTAATGGCTGCACTCTGAATTAAAGCAGTGGTTCCTCTATCATTGTGTTATTGGTTCAAGTGCACTTTAAAATATAAAAATTTTTGATCATTATTGTTCTAATGCTCAGATTTAAGAAAAAGAGTTCTAATATTGAATTTACTTTCTTAATGTATTTCACTAACTGTTTGCACTGAATAATTGTACTAGGATTAATTCGACTTCACGTTATATAAACATTAATTACAGTTCTGGTTCTTTTTTCAAGCAACTTGCCATCATCACAGTACCTGTAATTGTTGTCAGTATCACTTGCGCTAATATGATCATTATCATACTCAACTGAATCAACATATATGATATCTTTTTTTACTTCATTAATTTTGGCTTGATAGAATATTTGCTGAAGCACATTATTTAATCGGTTTGCCATCCTATGTACAACCATGAATTTCTTCAACACGTTCTTGAAATTGCTTTCTCTATCACATATCGAAATAATATCAAACATAAATGATTGTACATCGTAAAATACTAATCCTTATTTGATGCCCAGATAATCATGTGCAGATCAATTTTAATATGTAGCGAATAAATGAGATACTTACTGGATTAGATTCAGAGCGGTTTTATTATATTTTCTATATGTTAAACAAAAAGATTCAAATGCATATAAATTGCAATCTTGATCGGTCCATTGTACAGTATATCCAAGATAAGACCATCTTCATTTCATTACGACCGATAGTACTATTTTTTAAATTTCTTTAGTTAACGTTTTTCGACGGGGTAATAGATATGAAGTAGAAATAGGACCATGCATAAAACCTATAAAAGAAAAGAAAAGAAAATAATCTTAGTTAAAAAGTAAAATTTATAATTACTCATTTGAATACATTGATTCATTATTTCTTTCAAACTAGTCTCTTGAATTGTGTTAATTGGTTGGATGCTCAAACAAATCCAGTGATGGAGTAAAGTGGCAAATGAATCTTTTTGTTTCTCAGTAGCTTTATTATAATTCATTTTGGTTGCAACAAATTTATGATTGTTACCCAAGGCGATGATAAAATGTCGAACGAAATTAATCAAGATATAGAGTAGTTCCTTTTTAAATCACCATGTATCTTTCGTAAAATATTCAATATTTTTAAAGTACAGTGTTAAGGAAAAACGAATACAGCAAAACTGCAAAATCAAGTACAATAATGCTTTGTTTTGTTATTTCTGATATAATTTGTAATTATAATTAGTTCATGTGGATATCAAATCATGAAAATATCAAAACTATCGTTGTCATGATTGGTATCTGCTTGTAACATATGATTCATACTTTTTAATTGATTTCTTTCTTTGACACCAATGGAAAATTTCAATCTAGTGAAGCTAATCAGAACGATTCGAAATTAAGTTTCGCGTCGATCTCAGTATTTTATGTGTTAGTGATGTACTCCATTATGATATCGATATCTATGGTTTCCATAGTATCAAGTCAAAGTTGATACCATATTCTCCAATGTGTAATAGTTACGAAATGAATTTTTATATATATTTTTCTATGCATTTTACGGTAATAAAAAAAGGAATTCATTTGAAACATTCTTCAAGAGTGCAAAGTTATATCGAAGATTTTAGTACATCAAGCTGCTGTGGATCTCCTTTGGCACAGGTATATTTCGGTTCGAATACAATCCAGTCACATATGCCTGTCTCATGAAAACCCATTTTAGCTGCTAATCCCAATGAATTTCGATTATTTAAAGCTGTATGCCCGAATACACGTTCCTGAATTTTGAAAATTTCTGCCGCCAATCGAACACTCAACAGAGACGAGAGTCCTAGTCGACGAGCTTCAGGAACAGTATATACCATATCGAGAGAGCCGTCATATTGCAAGAGTCGCCAGCAGAGAAGTTTGCCATGACGATACGCACCTATTAAAAAAAATTAGAATTCAAACTCAAGTTGTATTAATAAAGAAACAAGCACTTTGAGAGCCCTTTCGGAAATAAGATCATATGGACAGTTTTATGGAATATCTGTAAAATCTGCTCCAAATACGAAAGTTGTACCATTACTATACTATCTTGACATAAATAGCCGAAAAACTTACCCATGCTGCATAAGTTCTTAATACAAAATTGAATTTGAGTCACAGAGTACAGATCGTCTGGTGTGTAGCCCCCTTCTTCAATCATAAATAAAGCGTCTTCAGGTTGTAATGGTCGAATTTCAATTCCTATGATTACAAATTCAAAACGTTTTATATATTTCTAAGCACATTGATACCTTCCGGAACTATTGTTGGAAGTATTTTGGATTTTTCCAGAAATACATTTTTATCCAATTCAAATTGAATGTATCGCCATATTTTGTAGCTGCCGATTTTCTTCTCAGCTACAAATTCTTCAATCACTGGTGTGATATAATTTTGTTCAACAGCACAAAACATGACTCTTTGTTTCCATGGAATACATTTTGATAACATTTCAACAAGAATATCTTTTGTATATTCTTTGTCACAAACAATCGTGCAATTGCGAATATAATTTTCAATGAGGTTCCAATGAGGAACGAGACCAAACGCAGAATACAATATTATAACACATTTTATTTCAGTCAGATTATCAACAAAGACCTGTGTATAAATATCATCTCGAGTGAGAACATTTTGGTAGACATAAGTGAGTAATTGCCAAGGAAAAATGGATTGAGGTAATTGCGCTCTCTAAATACAAAATAAAAAAATGCATATTATCAAAAGATTTTGAATAGAAAGCAAAAGTTACCAAAAATTTTAACACTATCAAGAGATTATCTGTGTTGCAAAGATTCACTTCGGTGTACATGCTTTGCTTCCTCTTCTTATTCACTTTCTAAAACAAAACGACATAATACAACGCTTTCACAAGTAGTATCACAAATAAGAGTTGGCCACAGTATTTTGCATTCCTTCAGTAAATACTGTAGTCAATGCACATGCACACTATCAGTGCATTTACAGATTGTGCACTTCTCATAACTTCATTCAAAAAGACTTTATGCTCTGTGTTAACTGATAAAAATGCCTTAAAAAGAATTGCAAAGCAATTTTGAAACAAACATAGATTTATTAACAACTCGAAAAGAAAAATGATATTCTTATTCAATTGAACACTCAACTGCTGTTTCTTCACGCTGGAAAACAGAATTCAGGGTTCATATCTATTGCAATTTTGATAATCTACATGATTACAAATAAAAAAAGTGATACAGTGTTTGTGTTCACACAAGTCAATATTGAAATCTCTATTGATGTTAAAGATGCTCACGGTAACGTGGTACTATCACGATTACAGATTATTAGGACCAGTAACATTGTCACCCCTGTCAAAACTATACGTCATGAAACGGTGACAGAATCGGAGCAAATAAATTCTGAGTTCATAAAATCAAATATGATTTTCTGATATCTGATGAATATTATTACATGTTATACGTTCATAGTGTTTGGAGTTATATATTCATTATATCTATTTCGCGTTCATTCAACTAAATCCTGCATTTATTTCGATGCCACTAACAAGCTAAATGAATAGGAAACATTTTATTGCGTAATGAATTTGTTCAGCTACAGTGAGATACAATAAAATGTGGTTCTCAATTTCTCACTATAAATGATCGGAATCAAGCGTCTGTAACTATCAGCATGCCATTAGAGAAGTTCAAGCGTTTCATCAATAGTATATCTGTCGCCGATTCCGATCAGGGTTTGATGATCTCAATCCGAATCCACTGCCATAGCAACAACATGACAGAAACAAAACCGATAAAACACCACCGCAACCACCAGCCAGAATCAATATGATAAGAAGGTTCGAGCGCTCACACGGAACTGGCTCTGGTTGTAGAACATAGTAGGTACCCACAATGATTTGAATTACAGACATACCCACTGTAATTATAACTAGAATACCACACACAATTCTTCCACATGATACCATTTTTGTTTTGATCTATTTTTATTGAAAAATAAGTTGTGTGTAGTAAAAGTTTTCAGCATAGTCTCTACGGAATTTAACTGAGAAACACGATGAATTCTTAATACCCACAAGTAAGAGCTCTACGCACATCAGTTATATTATCATTGGCAGGAAGGTAAATAACTGTACGAAAATGTAGCTTACTGTCTGCGGTGTTCAGCTGAGAGGGAGAGCGGAGTCAAAGTTCTCGCGATCTACTTCAACATTCATCTCGAATCATGTTTCACAAAATAAAGAAAAGCAAGAATTGTATTTCTCTCGAACAGTGAATACTTAAATCATGCTTAACTCAGAAATCGATTTCCGTGTGCAGTGAATTAATGAAACAAAATTATTCGTTTGTAATCTTTACCTAGTACAGTTTCTAAATAGAAAATCCGACCACTCTATTAACCTATCGATTTATAAAAGGTGTCAAATGATGGACACGTTTTTTTTTACATTTCAAGTGAATGTTGAAATATATAGTGAGATATTGGAGCGCCTCAAACTATACCGAAAATTGTTGTTCAAAATACGAAACTAGAATCATGTCTACTCTCTTTTTCATGCACATGAGATATAATGCTCAGCATTTTTCAAAAAAGAAGTGATTTCTATTGGGAACTTTCTCGAAAAACTGTAACAAAGAAACACCATAGTTGACCGTCTGCAAAGAAGATAACGTGCGGTATGAAAAAAATAATCTATGTGACCATGTATTCAATCGATAAAAAAAACAGCAAAGATAAAAGCATCATTTTTCTCTAGAGTGTGGTTTGAATCTACTAGCATCTTCTCTTACTTGGGTCTAGGCTAGTTGCTCTATAGGATACTTGCTTACAAAAATATTTAGAAATAAACATGTAAGTAAGACATGAAAATATTTATTAATAACAATAAGAGTAATGATTAACAATATACAAGAGAAAAGAGACTCTATATTGATAACAAGCGTCCGATATATTTCAATTGGTCCTTCATGTCTGTATGTGGATTTTGAACTAAATTATATAATCGCCTGTTCAATGATTCGTTTCTTCGTTTTGGTGGCTGACGATCAGACACAGCATTAAAGATATCTGGAGGGTGTGCGGAGTGTGAGATGTGGGTGTGGTTGTATTTATCATGTCTCGCTATAAACCCCATACCGACACCCCCACCCACACGCCCTCAAGGATTTCTTCTTGTGTTATTTTACACAGTATCTTCTCTAAATAACAATACTCTTTCAAACTCGATTAAAATATACCACGATAGTAAACATGATATGAAATTAAATCTGTAGAATATATTAACTTTAGATATGATTTCGTAGACTATACATTGTGCCAAAATGATCTCACACTGTTAGAAAAAATTGGTAGTATACATTTCCTATTTCTCTTCTGTTACATTTGAAAAACTTGAGAGTTAGATATACAATAAGATTGTAAAGTAGATGAAACGAGATCTTCCGAAAAATTCAACATATCTCTAATGACCTAATTCAGCAATAAATCTGTTATTATAGTGCTGAAATCCTCTATGCCGAATCTTCCTCTCAATTAAATGTTAAAAAATAAAAACATAATAATTCAAATAACTAATCGTTATCGAAACACTGTTTTCTATGTTCGATGAGAATTATCTTGAATGATTACACGAGCAAGATCAGAACGAGTAATAACAAATTCATCAAGACGGATGATTCTTATTCGATTTCATAATATTTTATTTTAATAAATTTAAATTAAACAGAAATAGATCGTTCTTCAAATGTTACATGAATTTTTCATTCACATTCAAATCAATGTTCAAAAGTTTCTGTTTGAATCCCATCGAAACAAATTTACTAATAGCGTTGATCCAAAATCGATACGTAAAATTCTTCTTGTGTCATATGTCGATGTTTACTTTGCTAATTTAATTCACATCAGAGACTGTTGTGTGAACATTATCGACATTGAATTATTAAGATTTCATTATCATACGGTTGAATAATTGAAAAATATCATTGAACTTTTAATTTCATCATAAACAAAACAGAAATTGAAGTTATTAGCTAACTACTTTTAACTTCAGTTGCAAATATTTAATGATGATATATAAAACATCTAATGAGTTCGAGCTCATTTTACACTTTTCAACTATAAATTTCTATCGAGTACTAATAGTAACGTATTCGTATATTTCATAAATGATCTACTTTGTCTTTCTATTGAAGAGCACAAAATGTCACAGTTGATCCCTTTTTATCAAACGGATTGCAGTAAATTTTTTTAATTCGAACTGAAAACGAAGTGTTGCACAATGAAAAATTCTAATTGAAGAATCCTTTTCTTTTGCTTTAATAGTTCTTATTGAAAAAGAAACTTGCTATTCCAAACTTTGCACCAGAACGAATCTTGTTTTATGCTCTATTTCAATTAATGCCATAGATTGTAGAGCTAAAAGCTTGTGAGATGGAAATTCGAATTTGATGAAATCCACCTTTGACAATTCTTCAAATTTTGATAGATTCCTTTTCGAATCCGTCTCTATTCAGAACGTATTTTCATATAAAAATTGAACTATTTCAATGTCAAATCTTCGAAAATTCGTTCATGCAAGAAAAAGATATGTTTAACAATTCATCATTCATTGAAGCTTTTCAACATGTTGAAAAGAAAGTGATGAAAAAATAATCATTTTCGGTACTCTGATTCTGAACTCAATAGATAAGATTTATTGTAATGTTTACTTGTCAAGCAAAATATATTTTCAATTTTTTATAGAATTAAACTGAAAAAGTTTCTAAAGTAGTTGTTGTGCTTTCCGCTCTTTACTTGTAAAATTTTGACTTTTAGTAGCTTGATTAACAACAACAACAAAAACAAGTTTTAGTTATCTAAATAGAAGTTAAATCGTCTTGTTCAGTAGTGCCTTGAAACTTATTTCATTTCTTTTATTCAGACTCCTATTGATTTCTTTAATACATTCATAGTAATTTCAAGTTTTCTTTTTCTATTTAGAAAAAGCAGGAAACTAATGTCAAGAGAGAGAAAGGGTGTGAGTGTATCAAAGCAAAACTCAAATGCACACCTACACCACACCCTTGATTTATATTCATAAAGGCATGCCTAGAGAAACCCTTTCTTAAGCACATTTTTATTTTCTTATCTCTGAAAAAGTAAGATTTCTGCGCTGAGGATAATAGTGACATTTAACAAAGAGTCTCTGTAGGCATGTCTTTATGGATGTAAATTTTGAATATGCCTCTATCATTGGTAAAAATTTCAGATCGTTTGGTTGACATCTGGCGGAGACATTTAAATTTCTTATCTCCGTGTTATTTATAGACCATCCTGTAGAGAGAGAGAGAGAGAAATGCATAACTGATCAATAGTTTGCTCATTTTATTAACGATTTTTCAATTTCAAACGAATATGAATAGTTCGATAGTTAATATTATGAATCTTCCGGATGAAATACTTATTATTATTTGGAATAAATTGAGTAAGATTGACGTACTTTATTCATTTTTAAATGTTAATAGAAGATTCGATAAACTAGTACGTGATAAGATTTATACTCGTTCGATTGAATTGATTAAAAACAATTGTCAAACATTCAACTTCAATATAATTACTTATGCTTATGCTAATAATCAATTGTATGAAAACATTAAATGCACATTTCTCAACGGGAAATTCAGTCAAGTTGACTTTTACTTAGATCAATATCCAAATGGAGAGGCTCGATCTCACATCTACTCACTTCCATACAAAATCAATGTCATGCATGATATTAGTAGTAACTTTCCTATAGGTCTATTTACCAATGTCCATGACATATGGTTGGCGGATATTTTTTGTCCATTTGAGCATAAATTCTATGATCGAATTGCTCGTTCTTTTCCGTTTCTAACTGAGCTAACTGTTATTAACTATATACCACGAAATTATAAACCATTACAGGAAGCAAACAACAATAATCAAGTATCATCGGTTATTGTATTTCCTCATCTCACGCATCTCCACATATGTTCTGCGAATATTAATGTTGCCGAACAATTTTTAGTTGATAACAACACGCTTTTACCACGCCTCATTCATCTTTCAATTCTATATCGATATATAGAGGAAGTCACAGAAAACTTTACACGCAAAGCAACGCGTCGAAATTGTGTTAATATAAAACGTTTAAACTTTTTTTTTTCGACACAATTTGTGCATTGCGAAGAATTTTATCTATATTTTCCTTGCTATAAATGATCGAATAAATTTACACCAATTGTTGCCAAATCATCAAACCTAAATAAATAATTTATTATAAATATTATAGCATATTAGACATTAGAACAACTTCTGATTTCTTGAAACACAATGTGAGATATTCCTCGTAAACCACTTTAAAGTTCTCTTAAAACAACAAAAACACTACAAGAAAATAATATCTACGAACTGTTTGAAGATCGATTACTTTGAAAAACAATTAGAGTTACATGAATTTCGCCCGGAATTTGTGCCTGGTCCGTAATTCCTGCCATAGACTTTACTAAAAATCCTAAATCTTATGAAAACTTGCCACCGTGGATATAATGTTCAGGAATATGCAGATTCATTAAAACATATCTCTCAGCAGGATGATATATCGTTTCCCATGTAAAAAAGATGCAAAAAAGCAGACTTTAATAGATTTCAATCTAATTCATCGATGTTTTGACTTACACTAATATGTCGGAATTGGTGTCATACATGTAAATGTATCAGCAGTAAGGCTAATACTTCGTTTACTATATGTCGACACGAGGAAATATAAAAACCAATAAAAAAATCGAACTTTCTAGTTTTAAATGAATAAAAGGACGTTTTATAATCATGACGGTTGAAATTAGAAGTCTGATTAAAAAACTAATCAAAACCCTGTCATTTTAATTGATTTTTAATTTAAAAGAATCGACTAAAATCTGATTTGTTTTTGCCTATTGTGTTATATGAGAAGGCAATGGCAAGAAGTTAGGAGCGGGCTGAAACTTAAGACAACGTTTCAGCCCGGATCGAAAATTTCTTGGGTTGAAATTCTGATGTTTCAAAAATTATAGTCTGCTCGAGATCTATCAGTGGTAATCCGTTTAGCATGTTGAGACTAAACAATACTTGATTTCCACATAACACCCCCAAACGGAATGCACTAACATTAAGTTCTTTTTATTCATATTAGCTCTTCGTTATTGTAAACAATACGACAAGTTCAAACCCTTAATCTTAATATCAGATAGAATAGTAAGTATTCATTTATAAAGTTAATTCTTGTAAGTTGAGGGTGAGGGTAAAAATACATATAATAGTTAGAACACATCAAAGCTGAGCACAGGACAAGTTTTCTGCCCTGTCCTGCCCTATCCTGATACCCTGGTCCGTCCTGTTTTGTATTCATCATGGATGTAATAACAGCAATATTTGCCATTTTTACGGTCAGTAATCCAAGCCTAGGTTAATTAATTTGCTACATTGTAGCCAGTATATTTCATTTAATTTCAAATACAGAAACTGAATTTTTTAGTAAACAATAACACCTTAAATACAAAAAAGAAGAAACAATCTTGAGTTATTATTTATATGACATTCTCATTACTGGAAATAAAATTTACATATAATCTAGGATTCTAGCAGTATTATATTCACATATAAAGAATTAATGATACTATAAAAGGACAACATGAAAAAGTACTTGATATACGAAGTATGATACAAGTCAAACACATACTGAGTCAAATATTCACAAAAAAAGATATATACCCGTATATGCAAAACAATAGAAAAAAATTGTTAAAAAACAGATTAAACAGAGGACATACATATCAACAGTGGAATGTTTTCTTATCATACTCTACCATTTCAATGTGTCATTGTAAAAATCAACATATAAAATTAAATATGTATTTTTATTTCAGCTTTTTTTCGAAACAATGAATCCCAAAATAAATATCTATATGTTTAAATAAACTTCGTTTTATTGTTTGAGATTCATCTGAATTCAATAGTGTAATGGTAAGTTGAATTTATATGATCAGCCGTTTACATGCCCTTTGGAAAAGATTTAATGAGAGTGCAACCTATAATAGATTCTTTAAGACTTTATTAACCTATGTTTTGTTTTCTTTGTTCTTTTTATTCTTTTTTAATTTAAAATCAACAAAAAAAAGTTGACAAAATTTAATTGTTGATTCTTACGATTGTATTCATTTTTTATATTTTCATTTCTAATTCATTCATGGTGTCGATTAAATCATCAGACATGGATTCAGCCGATGATAAATATTTAATAGCTGTTACATTATCACCTGTGCGGAGAATTTCGACAGCTAATTTGACCCATTTCTTGACTTGTAAGCTGTGTTTTTCTATTTCCAAAACAAAATCTGTTACCTTAAAGAAACAGATTTTTATATGAAATGATAAGACATTTAATTACTTTAGGATTTAAATTTTTATCAGTTGTTGACATGTTTATTTTAATTGATTTTTTAAATCAAAATATTGAATAATAGCTTGTTTAATGTTTCACGTTTATGTAATCGTTCACTTAAAACGTTTCACTATTTGGGTATTTCTCTTTTTCCGTTCGTTCTTCTATAGAAATTTATTTTTCTTTCCTTCTAAAACTCCTCGTGATACACATATACACGGGATATAAGTAGAAGGATAAACATCTGGTATCGCAGTCGTCCTATATTTCCTTCAAATAAGCGCCTAGTATGTTGTTTACATATTATCAGCGGCATTTATAACATATATAAAGCACTAACAATGGAGGTGTTTTTATTGTAAGTTACAAATTCGAATAAAACCTAGTGTAAATTATCACAAGAGGGCCCATACTCACCAATACAAAATATTAGCTGCCATTGGCTAGTCTGTACGGAGTTATAGTCATTTTATTGGTTTTCATCTTTTGACTAGGCTTACTTGGAAGAATCGAACGGGTGTTCCATAAAGAATGGGCCTGTTAGTATTTTCGGAATTTCTCCTCTACTGTCCTCATGATGAAGAAACCTTCTTTTTATCAAAAGATAGCTCTTGAAATTTCCTACAAAACTAAGTATGAGTAGAATCAAAACCTATTTTAGATATACTTGAAAAAAGACGAAAAGTAACGATATGTAAAAAGCTGTAAAAAGTAACGGGTTAGGCACAATGAACGGTCGCACTTTGCATCTCATTGTTTCGTCACTTATTTCGTTCTATTAGAAAAACAAAATATATCAAAATATGCAACGTAAAAAGCTCTACAATTTATAGAAGACCGCTTATTATATAGTTGCATTTTTTGTTTTCAAAGTAGACGAAATTTCGAGCAATCAAATATTGACCGTGCAAAATAGGGTGTGGGTGTGGATTTTATATGCTAGTGTGTGCTGATTTGTGACCACTTCTAACAACAGAGTTATCGAACCACACCCACATCCTCAAGCGCTATCTTTTGATAACAAAGGTATCTTCGTCATGAGGATAATAGAGAAGAAATTTCGAAGATACGAATAGGCCCACTCTTTATGGGACACCCGTTATTTATGGAATTTTAACATGAAATTTTGTCCGTAGATAGGTTACCCAAGACCATTTTGTGGATATGCGATATCTCAAGAAGGAAATATTCGTTTGGGCTGAAATTTTTAGAGGGTGTAGGTGTCAATAAAATACAGATTTCGACACTCACAACACCCACACCCATACCCTCAAGCAACTGATACTGATATACTTGGTCGGTCCTGGGTTGGCTTAGAGACATTTATGTAATTCCATGCAATCCTCTATGACATTTTCCTCCAATCTGTTCTTAATATTCAGATGCTTTATTTTGACCGATTAGTTCCTTTTTTTTCTTGATGCAGATAATTAAATTGAAATTATATTTTTGCTGTTGTTGTGTGTACACGGTGATGATTATTTTTCTCGTTGTGTTACTTTAATGAGCTCGTTTTTTTAGTTTCCTATGGAGTCAGACAATAAATACGAAGTCAAGAATAAAGTTTCGATATATTTGGTAGATTGCTAGATTATACATAAATATTATCTAGGTGTAGGCGTCGATGTCAATAGAATATCAGCAACGACAGCCACATTCTTTTCATTTGCTATTATGTTTACTAAAGGAAAAATTAGATGAAAATACAATTGAACAGTAAATGTATTCGATAAGAAAGCTTAATCTCGTTCAGCATACTGAGGTCGTCGCTGGTCTCGAACACGTGATGCTTGCTCAAAGCCATGTGCGACACGTATAAGCATTGCTTCTGACCAAGCTGTACCAGCTATCGTCAGACCATAAGGTTCACCGTCAGATTGATGATAACCCAGCGGAACAATAATCAATGGATAACCAGCTGCTGACGCCATTATAGTCAATGGACTATCAACACGTGGCGTAATGAGGGCATCCAAATTGTGTGTAGTTAAACTGAAAGTAAAACATATGATCAACGAAATAAAATAGAAAAGATTCATTTACGCAAGATCAATGCCCAATTGTCCACCCAATGTTCGAGTTCGATTGAGAAGACTTGATTGGTTCGCGTATGAGATATTACTGACATTGTTGCTTAATTCGAATAAATCTTGATTAGGAGCAAATAGAGGATGAAATTCTTCATCGGCATGTTTTATATTAAATTCAATAAGGTCGGTTAAAGATCGTATCGTGGTATTGCTCAAGCCCATCAAATAATTTGCAATATCTTCCGGAAAATTAATCATGAGAAGAGACAACAAATCATCAGATATTTGATCAGAATCAAAGCTTGAAATATTTATTGAACTGATGATTGTTGCACCATAGGAACGCATCAATTCAGTTGTTTTGTTGATGACACCCTCTAATTCTTTCGTTACATTAATGCCTGAATTGTTTTTCTCATGTTTCTAAATTTTATTTGCAAAAAATGTTCTACGCACCTTGACGTACAATACCCAACCGAAGTCCGCGTAATCCTTCAACATCACGCAGAAATTGTGAATAATTCCTATGACGGATAGCATTTACTTGTTGTGTGGCTTCGTCACGAGCATCTTTACCTTGCATAATCTCTAGAAGTTAAAAGAAAATTCTTCTTCTTGAAAACAAGTTCTTCCATATCCATATTTCACCTAGCATTAACGCAACATCTTCGACTGTTCTACCCATGGGCCCAATCGAATCATGATAACGTGAGATTGGAATAACACCTGAACGAGATGTGAGTCCTACTGTGGGTTTTAGACCAACTATGTTTGCTACACTAGATGGTGACACAATGCTACCAGCTGTCTCTGTGCCAAGTCCTCCCGCACACAAACCAGCACTAACAGCAACGGCTGTACCACTACTACTTCCTGAAGGATTACCGTTAGCTACATAGGTCGAACTATCAAAAATGTAATATGAAAATAATTAGTAATGATGCAATGAAAAATTTACTTCACTGGGCCGCCTCGCGCTGACCATCCTTCCCTTGATTTATTCGTTGATCTGAAGTTGGACCATTCTGAAAGTGATGCTTTACCAAGTATAATAGCACCCGCTTGTCTCAAGAGGTCAACAACATGAGCATCTCGAACTACGCGAGCTCCAATCAAAGCCAAACTACCAGCGGTTGTTTGCATTTTATCATTTGTTGCTGTATTGTCTTTGACCAGAATTGGAATTCCATGAAGAGAAGATCTTGGTCCTGTTATTTGTCGCTCTTGATCCAGCATATTGGCTATTGTCAGTGCATCAGGATTTGTTTCTATAACAGCATAAAGTGGATGAGAGCCACGTCGATTAACTGCATCAATACGCATCAAATACCACCGAACAAGATCCGTTGATGAATAGCGACAGTTTGATAAATCTCGAGCAAGAGAAGAAATA
>CAJNYU010003688.1:0-12916 GCA_905331475.1 Rotaria socialis
TGCGACTCGGTCAGCTCATCGTACATCAATTGTAGTGAGTTGTTGTCGACGCTTTGAGTAATTGCTGGATGATGAAAAAGCGGATTGCTTTAGGTTGTTGGTCAGTGTTGGTTTGTTTTGTAGTGTGGATATTTTTGGCGTGAGTAGAATGGTGGAATGTTTAGTAGGTTTGGGAATGTTTGTGGTTGTGATATTTGGAGGTGTTTGTATTGGTGCTGAAAATGAGGAGTGGTGAGGGTCGAGTTTATGGATGAAGAGTTAGAAGTCACTGGGAGTATTTGTTTGGCGGGTTGCACGGAAATATTTGGACGGTGAACGTAAGGTAGCTTGTGTGTCTGTGACGAATTTTTCGGAATGGTGAATGTATGGTTGAAAGGTTGATATTGTTTGCTGATATTGAATCATATAGTTTTCGTTGTAATTTTGTGTAGTGGAAATCCATATTGTGATGGAAATCGGAAGTAATTTGACAGTATGAAATTGTTGTTTTGAAAGCATTGTATGGTGTGGGGAGATTAGTGTTGAAAGTGAAGGTTACGGTGTTTTTGCTTACGTCGATTTTTTAAGTATATCGTGTGGTTGCGATGAGTTCGGTTTTTGGTGGTTTCGCAAATGCGTGGTGGCTGATGGAGAAATTCTGTTACTGCGTGCTTGTAGTACTATGTATCGCCTGTATGATCGTGGTACAGGAAATTGATTGAAATCTTAATGTAACCCGAAAATTTTCAATGAAATGTCGGTGTCCACATTGTTAGGTGGCTTGTCAGTATTTTGAACAGTGCGTTGAGAACGGTACTGCAAAATATGGAAGCGAAATCAATTGAATCTTAATTGTGTTCTTTTACTGGCGAGGGTGACGTATGTTTTAATATAGATGAGAAATGGATAACAGGGTTTCGAGAAGAACGGGGCATTGTGTAGTATTAATCACTGCATTGATTGACGTTCCACCGAAAAGAGTATCTGGAAGTATTGAGAAAGATCGTTATTTCCTCGAAGAACTTATTTACAAACAGCCACAACTGAGAAAAGTCACTCCTCACTGAGCCTCGGAACCGTATTAGCTCACGTTCAGCTAAGCGAGAAGATCCATCTTGGCGCGGATAATTTACCAAAGAAGATGATAACATATATGTGAGGTAGTGACAGGTCACCAGTCATCCGTTTGTACCATAGAAATTTGGCCAAAAGGACACAATGTAGCCGGAAAATCAATTCGAAGAAGTTGACGCGCATCTTTTGAAGTTAGCCACGTGGCACCGAGAGTTTTTCTCGTCATATTATGCAAAAGGATCGCAGGTCGAACAGTCCGGCCTGGAAACGTCTGGTTTCGGTTGGTTCCGTTGATTTTGTGGAGACAGTATTCCGGTTGGATAATTTTCGGAGTTTTTCTGATGAATTCCTGCCAAAAAGCACTGGAACTTGGCAAGAATCCGCCGGAAAAGTCCGGCCGTATTTTTGATCGGAATACCGTTTTCAAGTTCCAGCGATTTCCCGTCTTTCCCTCCAGGATGGCGACTTTCCAGTATATTTTCTGGAGTATCCTACGGGATCTGGTGGCAGGAGTGTTATACCATTATGCAGGTCAAGGGCAGATGATTGATCATCATTAAGTTCAATACCACATGTTTTTAGAAATGTGCGAAGAAAGCGCGAAACAGATTATATCAAGATGATCCGACAGCCATCGACTGTTTTAAATATTTCACTAGGTACTTCTCGGTTGTTCGATCTTTCTGAACGGAAAGTTAACTGATTAAAGACACTGCTAACTCTTGCACCATACCATAATCAAAATTATAAATTCAATTATAGAACAAATTGGAAAAAGCCTTGCTAGTTTTGGTATGCCGTAGGCATATAAAGTGGAGGACAAAATTTTAAGGCACTTTTAGTTTTTTGATTTTCTTCACGAAAAATCGGTCATGATCAACATCCAAATAGTGATTTCGATAGCTCTCGAAACCGGCTACAAGCCTCAACAGAAAAAAAAGATTTAGCAGAAGTATTTAAATTTTTATGACCAAAATCATTTTTCCCCAGCGGACAAAATTCTAAGGCACTTCCAATATTTGTGATTTATTTCGACGACAAAATACTTAAGACAACACTGTTGTGAGTTTTTGAGATATATTTTATTTGCCTGATTGCTGACAAAAGATTTCATGGGAAAAAAATCTATTGACCCATATGTCCGGGCTCCGGTAGTGGCCTTACATGACGCCGGTCTGAACCAGGTCGACATTTCGAAACAACTCAAAGTTTCCAGATGTTGTGTTCAAAATGCTATCAAGAAATATAAACAACTGGGCCGATTCGATGATTTGCAACATACTGGGCGCCCAAAAAAGCTTTCTGGTCGTGAGATTCGCCATTTAAAAAGATTGGTCAAAGGAGATTCTCGCCTTAGCGCGAGCAAAATTGCATCAGACTTGAACACCAGCATACCAAAATCAATTACAACAAGAACAATACGAAGATATTTGAAAGATCTTAGCTTTGAATACGTGGTAAAAATAAAAAAACAGTGGTTAAGTGCCCGTCATCGACAACGACGCATTGCGTGGTGTAAGCAGTATTTGAACTGGGCAAAAGATGACTGGAGGAAAGTGACTTTTTCGGACGAATCGACTTTCTATGTATTAAAACGAAAGAACCAATGCGAAATATGGCGTTTGGACAAAGAAAAGCTTCTCCCAGAATGTCTGCAGCAAACCAATACTGGTGATGGGGGGAAAATTGGAATTTGGGGCGGTATCTCTGGTTTTGGAACAACGATTGCCAAGATTTACACGGAAAATATGAATGGTCAATTGTATTGTAACATCTTACAGACGGAACTGAAGCGTTCCATGGCGAAATTTCCGAAGAAAACTAAAATAATTTACCAACAAGATCTTGCACCATGGCATACGTTGGGCATGGTCAAAGAAAAAATCACTAAATTGAAACTAAATGTACTTGATTGGGCTCCAAAAAGTCCTGACTTGAACCCGATAGAAATGTTGTGGTCAATTGTAGACAAGAAGCTGGCATCAAAACCAATTTATTCGAGAGCGTCCCTGGTGGAACGGCTTCAAGAAGAATGGAACAACATCGATCAAAATTTGTGAATAAAATTGGTGGAATCAATGCCCGAGCGCATACAAAAATGTTTAAAAGCAAAAGGTGGACATTTCTTGTAAATAAAGTTGTATTTTTGTTGATTATTTTCTAAATAAATTAGTGAAACTGAAAAATGCCTTAAAATTTTGTCCGCTGGGGAAAAATGATTTTGGTCATAAAAATTTAAATACTTCTGCTAAATCTTTTTTTTCTGTTGAGGCTTGTAGCCCGTTTCGAGAGCTATCGAAATCACTATTTGGATGTTGATTATGACCGATTTTTCGTGAAGAAAATCAAAATACTAAAAGTGCCTTAAAATTTTGTCCTCCACTTTATATTATTATAACTTACATGTTTTCTTTTCTCTAACTGACTTGTCGTCAATTTATTGTTTGAAAGCATTCGTAGAGAGCGATTGCCAATCAATGATAGAAGACGAGACTACAATAAAGCGCTGATAGATATGAAGATCTGATTGTCTTTAATATTTCAAATAGACTTGGAAAGTTTCAAATTGAGAGCTATCACACCCAACTTACATAAATGGTTGTGAAAACAAACGAGATGACGGACGTGCTAAAGAACGCAGGATTCGAATGACATTTTCAAAACGTCTCACATGTGTCACGATTTGTAATATAATACAGGAAACATTGTGAAAATGCGTCCTGAAACCTATCATGCAGCGCATTTATCATTCTTTTTCTATAAAGGAAGATTATGAAATTTAGTTCTATTTAATTATTTCAAAGAGTTACGTTTCGTATGTTCAACGATGTTGTTTACGGTATGGTTGCGTTTATCTGAATAACAAAGCGACGAATAACTAATGAAAAGGCACAACCCGACACGTTTTTATGCTCATGTTGATGACACAGTAACTATCAGTACATAACTCCGACCGATTTTACGTCAATATACATGGAGCACGCATGACAATCTTTTGATATTGAAAATTTCGTCAATTTTCGCACCGTCCAAATATCACTTCCTCGAATAACCACTGATACATGACATACAAGAAAAGCTATTTTTTCCGCGTGCCTTTAAACTAACACTTAGAAGATCCGCGTTCACGTTGACTTTCCCAGTATAAAAATTGACACCTGAAAACTTAGACCCATCTTAAGCAACCCAGGGTGTGCTAAATGCATGATTTACTATCTATCTTCTTCTTATATCATTATCATCAAGCTTCAATCCATCACACCAGTCATAATTAAAAGCTTGTCAGCGCAGCCCCGTTCGGGCTAAACTGTGGAACTCACATATTTCGGTCAGTTAGATACTGATCAAATAGAAGTTTTATTTTTTCAGTGTAGTGAGATCATATTTTGTTCAAAAATAAGATAATAAAACCTTTTTAACATTTGAAGTTTATTGGATCTATCAATAGGAAATATTACTAGAGAGAACGTATGAAAAACTTTCTGTTTAAAATATGTCAGTATGCTGAAGTGTTTAGTGGTTTCATTGAGAAATATTGTGAATCATAATAGTTTAAACAGTATTTATGATATAGCTATCAATATTGTTGAGAAATTTATACTTTTTCGTATTACCAGGTGAGAAATTGATACATTTTTTCGTAAACGAAAATTTGATAAAAGCTTCCCAGTGGATGGAAAAGTTCCCAATTGTAAATACACTAAAGTGGACTCAAGCTCTAGAATAAGGTATTCGTGTGAGAAAAAAAAGATAAAAATCTTCATCTGTTTATTGCACGTGGTACAAGTAACGAATGTAATAGTAGCATAAACTAGTTGCTAGCTTCTGTAGCGGTAGCATACGCTGGTTGTGAACGTCTTTAATAATAATAACATATAATACTGTCGTAACTATGGGCTAAAATAATACAAACGAAAGATTTTGATGATTCATTAGAGACTAAATCCTAATTATAACGATTTCTAACTAGTGAAACTAGATTTTTATTACTGATGTGAGTAGTGGTGAACATAGGCAATCCGTCTGTATAAAAATTTTATCTAATCAGTGCACCGAAGTGTTAGTTTTTTTATGTTGTATGTCTGTAATGGAGAGGGGGGTGATGTACAGGGGAGCCGCAAAAACCTAACAATTCAACTTACACACCATATTCTTCGTAAATATATTTGGGTTCCACAAAATTTAAGATACACTATTAACCCTTTTAGGATTCTAGGGAACCATCACCACTAGAATGTCACCTTCATTTACTACTCTTCCAGAGCCACAATTGCGAAAAAGCAGCGTAGCTCTACTAAATGGAATAATCATGCAACGGGCACCCGCAAACAACAATTCAAACTTCACCAGAACCACCAAAGTTTATTTCAAAACAACAAAATCCAAGAAAGTAAGAAACAAAAAAATAATTCCCTCTTTTTTTTTCCTCCCACCACCAAAAAAATAGAACAGGTGCCAAAAAAAAAAGGTCATCAGTTTCATCATTGCATTCAAATGCCACACTGTGTTGCAATACTGGTTCCCCACATGACCACCCCATTGTACCACTCAATACCCACATTATTCTTCTCAATCAAACAAGCACATATGCTTCGTACATCACCTCTTTTGCTCACTTCGAAGCACACGTTGCGACTTGGTCAGCTCATCAAACATCACATGGCAAAGGAACATTCCGTACGATACATCTCTTCGCCTCTTTTGCTCACTAGGAAGCAAACATTCCGACTCAGTCAGCTCATCGAACATCACAAGGCATAGGAACATTCAACAACATATTCTGTTCACCCCTTTTGCTTACCCCCAAAGAAACGCTGCGATCCGGTCAGCTCAGCGAGCATCAAATGCCCAAAGAACATTCCTGAATAGGGTTCTGTTCACCCCTTTTACTCACTTCGAAGCAAACGTTCCGACTGGATGAGTTCATCAAATATCACATGGCAAACGAACATTCCTGAGCAGACTTCTGTTCACTCCTTTTGCTCACTTCAAAGCAAACGTCGCAACTCATTCAGCTCATCAAACATCAAATGGCAAAGGAACTTTCTTTACCAGGCTTCTGTCACCTCTTTTGCTCAGTTCGAAGTAAATGTTGGGACTCGGTCAGCAAATTGAACACATATGGCAAAGTAACATTCCTTACGAGAATTCTGTTCACTTCGTTTCCTCACTCGGAAGCAAAGGTTGCGACTCAGTCACCTCACCGAACATCACATGGCAAAGGAACATTCCGTACGATACATCTCTTCGCCTCTTTTGCTCACTTCGAACCGACGCTGCGACTGGGTCAGCAAATGTGACACATGTGGCAACCTAACATTCCTTAGGTTACTGTTGTTCTCCTCTTTTGCTCACTTCGAACCGACGCTGCGACTGGGTCAGCAAATGTGAAACATGTGGCAACCTAACATTCCTTAGGAGACTGTTGTTCACCTCTTTTGCTCACTTGGAAGCAAAGGTTGCGACTCAGTCAGCTCACCGAAGATCGCATCCAGAGGAACATTACGTACGACACATCTATTCACCTCTTTTGCGTCCATCGAGGCGCACGCTCCGGCTCCGTTACCTCATCGAACCTAACGCGGCAAATCAACATTTCTTAGGACATTTCTGTGCACGTCTTTTACTCACTGGGAAGCAAACATTCCGATTCAGTCAGCTCATGGACATCACAAGGCAAAATAACATTCAACATCATTCTTCAGTTCACCCCTTTTCCTTAACCCCAAGGAAACGCTGCGATTCGGTCAGCTCATTGAAAATCACATCCCCAAAGAACATTCCTGAAAAGGGTTCTGTTCACCCCTTTTGCTCACTTCGCAGCAAACGTTGTGACTGCGTCATCTAATCAAACATCACATGGCAAACGAACATTCTAGAACAGACTTCTGTTCACCCCTTTTGCTTACCTCCAAGGAAACGCTGCCACTCAGTCAGCTCTTCCGGCCTCACACGAGAAAACAACATTGCGTACGAGACGCCTCTTCGCCTCTTTCGCTCACTTGGAATCAAACGCTCCGGCTGGGTCAGCTCATCAAACATCACATGGCAGAGGAACTTTCCTGAACAGACTACCGTTCACCCGTTTGGCTCACTTCGAACCGACGTTCTGACTGGGTCAGCTCATGAAATATCACACGCCAAAGCAACATTCATCATCATAGTTCTGTTCACCCCTTTTACTCACTTCAAAGCCAACGTTCCGACTAGGTCAGCTCATCAAACATCACATGTCAAACAATCATTCCTCAGCAGACTTCAGTTCACTCCTTTTGCTCACTTCGAAGCAAACATTGCAACTCGGTCAGCCCATCAAACATCACATGGGAAGGGATCTTTCTTTAGCAGACTTCTGTCACCTCTTCTCCTCCGTTCGAAGTAAATGTTGTGAGTCGGTCAGCCCGTCGAACATCACATAACAAAGGAACATTCCTTACGATACTTCTGTTCACCTCTTTTCCTCACTTGAAAGCAAACGTTGCGGCTCATTCTGCTCACCCAACACAACATGGAAAGGAACATTCCGTACGACACATCTATTCACCTATTTTGCGCCCTTTGAGGCAAACGCTCCGGCTCCGTTACCTCATCCAACCGAACGTGGCAAAGCAACATATCCTAGCACATTTCAGTGCACCTCATTTACTCACTGTGGAGCAAACATTCCGATTCAGTCAGCACATGGAACATCACAAGGCAAAATAACATTCAACATCATTCTTCAGTTCACCCCTCTTGCTTACCCCCAAGGAAACGCTGCGATCCGGTCAGCTCATCGAACATTACATGAGAAATGAACGCTACTTAAGAGATATCGCTTCAACGCTTCTCCTGCGTTCAAAGCAAACGTTCCAAGTCGGTCAGCTCGTCGAAGATCAAATGGCGAATGAACAGTCCTTACTAGACTTCTGTTCGCGTTTTCTACTACCTTCGAAGGGAACGTTACCACTCGGTCAGCTCTTCAGACTTCACATGCCAAAGGAACATTCATCATCATAGTTCTGTTCACCTCTTCTGCTTAGCTCGAAGCAAACGTCTCGACTCGGTGAGCTCATCGAACATCACATGGAAAGGGGAGATTACTGAAGAAACATCAGTTCCCCTCTTTTGCTCACTTCCCAGGAAACATCGTGACTCGGCCAGCCAGTCGAAAATCACATTGCAAAGGAATTTTCCTTACGAGAGTCTTGTTCACCTCTATTCCTCACTTCCGAGAAAACGTTGCGACCTGTCTGCCCATCGAACATCACATGCCAAGGCAACATTCTTTACGAAACATCTGATAACCTCTTTTCCTCGCATCGAAGGAAACGTTGCGACTCTGTCAGGTCATCGAACAACACATGGGAAAGGAACCTTCCTAACGAAACATCTGACCAGCTATTTTATTGGCATCGAAGGAGTCGTTGCGACTCAGTCACGCCATCGAACACCACATGGGATAGGAACATTCCCTAGCAGACTTTTGTTCATCTTTTTTGCTCATTTCGAAGGAAACGTTGTGAGTCTGTCAGCTCATCCACCACCACATGGCAAAGAACATACCTGAGCAAACTACTCTTCACATCTTTCGCTCACTTCTAAGAAACATTCCGACTCGGTCAGCTGATCGAAGATCACAGAGAATTTGAACATTCATTACCAGACTTCAGTTCACCTGTTTTACTCACTTCCAAGAAACCGTTGTGACTCGCTCAGTTCATCGAACATCACATGGGTAGCGAGCATTCCTTAGCAAGCTTCTGTTTACCTCATTTGTCCACCTCGAAGGAAACTTTGCGATTTGGTCAATTCATCGAAGATCACAAGGCAAAGGAACATTCCTTAACAGACTTCTGTTCGGCTCTTTCGCTCACTTCGTAGTAATCGTTGCGACTCGGTCAGCTCATGGAACATCATACGCCAAAGAAATATACCCGAACAGACTACTGTTCACCTCTTTTGCTCTCTTCGTAGCAAACGTTGCGCGTCTGTCACCTCAATGAATAGCACATGGCAGAGAAACATTCCTGAACAGACTACTGTTCACCTGTTTGCCTCATTTCGAAGCAAACGTTGCGACTTGCTCAGCTCATCAGACATCGCATGGCAAATGAGCATTCCTTAGCAGGCATCTGTTCACGCGTTTTCTGCACTTCAAAGCAGCTGTTGCGACTCGCTCACCTCATCGAACGTCACATGGCGATGGAACACTCCTTACCAGACTTGTATTCACCTCTTTTGCTGTCTTCATAGCAAACGTTGCGCATCGGTCACCTCAATGAATAGCACATGGCGGAGGAACATTCCTGAACAGAGTACTGCTCACCTGTTTGCCTCATTTCGAAGTAAACGTTGCGACTCGCTCAGCTCATCAGACATCGCATGGCGAATGAACATTCCTTATCAGGCATCTGTTCACGCATTTTCCGCACTTCATAGCAACTGTTGCGACTCGCTCAGCTCATCGAATGTCACATGGCGATGGAACATTCCTTACCAGACTTGTATTCACCTCTTTTGCTGTCTTCGTAGCAAACGTTGCGCGTCGGTCACCGCAATGAATATCACATGCCAGAGGAACATTCCTGAACAGACTACTGTTCACCTGTTTGCCTCATTTCGAAGCAAACGTTGCGACTCGCTCAGCTCATCAGACATCGCATGGCAAATGAACATTCCTTAGCAGGCATCTGTTCACCTGTTAGGCCCACTTCAAAGAGAATGTTGCGACTCGGTCAGATCATCGCGGATCACATGGCAAAGGAACACTCACCATCATACTTCCCTTCACCTCTTTTGCTCACTTCTTAGCAAACGTTGCGACTCGGTCAGGTCATCGAACATGACATGAGAATCGAACATTCCTGAACAGACTACTATGCACCTCTTTTGCTCACTTCGAAGGAAACGTTCCGACTAGCTCAGCTCATCGAACATGGCATGGCGAAATAAAATCCATCATCATAGTTCTGTCCACCTTTTCTACTCACTTCGACGGAAACGTTGTGACACTGTCACCTCTTCGAACACCACAGGGGAAAGAAAGAGTCTTGAACAGTATGCTGTTCACCTCTTTTCCTCACTTACGGCAAACGTTGCGCCTCGGTCAGGTCATCTAACAACACATGTGATAGGAACATTCATTAGCAGACTTTTGATCATGTCTTTTGCTCACTTCGAACGGAACGTTCCGACACAGTCACCTCATCAAACATCACCTGGGTAGCGAGCATTCCTTAGCAGGCTTCTGTTTACCTCATTTGTCCACCTCGAAGGAAGCTTTGCGATTTGGTCAATTCATCGAAGATCACAAGGCAAAGGAACATTCCTTAACAGACTTCTGTTTGGCTCTTTCGCTCACTCCGAAGGAAACGATGCGACTAGGTCCGCTCATCGAACATCACATGGGTAGTGAGCATTCATGAGCAGGCTTCCGTTCACCTCATTTGTCCACGTGATAGCTAACGTTCCGACTCGGTCAGCTCCTCGAACATAGCATGGCAAAGGAATATGACTCACGAGACTTCTTTTTACCCATTTTGCTCACTTCGGAGGCAACGTTCCGACTCAGTTAGCTCATCGAATATCAGATGGCAAAGGAGCTTTGCTTAGCAGGCTTCCGATCACCTAATTTGTGCACTTCGAAACAAACGTTTCGACTTCGTCACCGCCGCGAATATCGCTAGGCGAATGAACATTCCTGAAGAGATTTCTGTTCGCCTCTTTCGCTCCCTCTGAAGGAAACGTTCCGACACGGTCAGCTCGCCGAACATAGCATGGCAATGGAATATTCCTCACGAGACTTCTTTTCACGTATTTTGCTCACGTCGAAGGAAGCGTTGCGGCTCGGTCAGCTCATTGAATATCACAAGGAAAAGAAACATTCCTTACGAGACTTCTTTTCAACCATCTTGCTGACTTCGGAGGAAACGCTGCCACTCGGTCAGCTTATCGAACAGCACATTGCAAGGGAATATACCAGAACAGACTAGTGTTCACCTCTTTTGTTCACCTGGAATGATACGCTCCGACGCGGTCACCTCATCGAACATCACATGCCAAAGAAACATTCCCTACAATATTTCTTTTCGCCCATTTTGCTCACTTCGGAGGAGACGTTCCGACTCGGTCACCTCATCGAACATCACATGGCAAAGCAACATTCCTTAGCAGGCTTCCGTTCACGGGGGTTCCGCACTTCGAAGCAAACATTGCGACTCGGTCAACTAATAATAGATCACGTGGCTAGCGGGTATTTCTTAGCAGGCTTCTGTTTACCTCATTTGTGCACTTCAAAGCAAACGTTGCGACTTGGTCACCACATCTAGTATCCCAAGGTAAATGAACATTCCTGAACAGATTTCTGCTCGTCTCTTTCGCTCCCCTTTGATGAAACGTTCCGGCTCGGTCAGCTCGTCGAACATCGCATGGCAAATGAATATTTCATACCAGACTTGCGTTCACCACTTTTCCTCGCTTGGAAGCAAACGTTGCGACTCGCTCAGCTCATCAAACATGACATGCTGAAGGAACTTCTCTTACGAGACTTCTTTTCAACTATTTTGCTCACTTCGAAGCGAGCGTTGCCACTCGCTCAGCTCATCGAACATCGCATGCCAAAGAAGCATTGCTTAGCAGGCTTCTCTTTACCTCATTTGTGCACTTCGAAGCAAACGTTTCGATTTCGTGACCGCACAGAATATCGCAACGCGAACGAACATTCCTGAAGACATTTTTGTTCGCCTCTTTCCCTTCCTTTGAAGGAAGTATTCCGAATCGGTCAGCTCCTCGAACATGACATCGGAAAGGAACATTCCTTACGAGACTTCTTTTCACTCATCTTGCTGACTTCGGAGGAAACGTTCCGACTCGGTCACCGCATCGAACATCACATGCCAAAGGAGCATTGCTTAGCAGGCTTCTCTTTACCTCATTTGTGCACTTCGAAGCAAAAGTTTCGACTTGGTCTCCACATCGAATATCGCAAGCCAAGCGAACATTCCTGAAAAGATTTCTGTTCCCCTCTTTCCCTCCCTTTGATGGTAACCTTCCCACTTGGTCAGATCGGCGAAAATCGCATGGCAAATTAGTATTCCATACCAGACTTCTGTTCACCACTTTTCCTCGCTTGCAAGCAAACTTTGCGACTCGCTCAGCTCATCGAACATGACATGGTAAAGGAACATTCCTTACGAGACTTCTTCTCACCTATTTTTCTCACTTCGAACCAATCGTTGCGACTCGAGCAGCTCATGGAACGTCGCATGCCGATGGAACATTCATCATCACACTTCTGTTCACCAGTTTGGCTCACATTGGAGCGAAGGTTGCGACTCGCTGAGCTCATCGAACATGACATGCTAAACGAACATCCCTTAGCAGACTTCTTTTCACCATATTTCCCCCCCTCGGAGCAAAGGTTGCCACTCGGTCGGCTCATCGAACATCCCATGGCGAAGGAACATTCATCATCACACTTCTGTTTACCTCTTTCGCTCACTTTGAACCAAACGTTGCGACTCGCGAAGCTGATCGAACGTCACATGGCGAAGGAAGATTCATCATCATACTTCTGTTTACCAGTTTGGCTCACTTTCAAGCAAAGGTTGCGACTCGCTGAGCTGATCGAACATGACATGGTAAAGGAACATTCCTTACGAGACTTCTTATCACCTATTTTTCTCACTTCGAACCAATCGTTGCGACTCGAGCATCTCATGGAACGACGCATGCCGATGAAACATACATCATCATACTTCTGTTCATCTATTTTTCTCACTTCGAAGCAAACGTTGCGACTCGACCAGCTCATGGAACATCACATGGCGAAGGAACATTCATCATCACACTTCTGTTCACCAGTTTGGCTCAAATTGAAGCA
>CAJNYU010003689.1:0-11102 GCA_905331475.1 Rotaria socialis
GACTTGACTTGACTTGACTTGAAATTATTTTAAGCAAATCATGACTTGACTTGACTTGACTTGAAATTTTCAAAAAATGACTTGACTTGACTTGAGTCGGGAAAAAGGCTGACTTGCCCATCTCTGTCCGTTTTGATCAACCTGGGTATTTAGTCATAGAGAACTGTTCCTAATTTTTCCGCAACATTTGATATGCGGCAACAATACTTCAATAATGATTATACAAATATCTTAAGTCAATATAGTTTTTTAGTCTCATTGACCTGAGCACAAATGAATAGGATGTCAGAGTGGGAATACGCATAACTGACTGAACTCATACCATAGCCACGCTCACACCCAGAAAGGTTGACGAGTATATGATCATGCCAAAATTGTCCTCAACTCACAACTGTAGCGTTTTAATCAACCTTGGATTATAAAAATAAACCTTGATTATTCCACCTAATAACTAAAAGAAGTGAATGAAAGATTAAAACAATTGTTACTCAATCATTTATTTGTACCATTATTATTGACTGAAACCTTGAAATATTTCCTTGTCTTAATCATGATACGGATTTCGATTCGGTTGTAAGTAGAAGAACGTTTTGTTTTTATCTGCTCTTTATTTTTAAACGAAAATTGTGAAAAAAGATCACATATGTATGAAAAATCATTTTACATTCGTTGGATTAAGTATACTTCACTATCTGTATCTTAAACCAGTCAGGAACAAAGTCCGTCAATATTTGAATCAGAAATCTTAGTATGGCGATGTGACTAACAAAGGATTATGAGACCTGCACTCACACTCTACCATTAAAGTTCTACGGAACAAACATTTTCCCAGTCGCAAATCAAACTAGTTCAGACAGACTTTCTTTCGAATGTACCACAAGACTCTAGTCACATTAAGTTTTTCAACAGACAAGGCGTGATGTTTATCTATCAAATATATCATGAACTTGTTCTTTAATCAGTTTCGATTGAAGTTATTCAACATATTTGAGTAATACTCTGTACTGTGAGTGAGATGTGAAAGACAACAGTTATTATGTAATCAAAAGTTGTGCCAAAACTTTAAAACAATATTTAATAGAACACACATATAGGAACAACTTTTTTTTCTCAGGCATGTCAGGAAAATTTGAGTGATGCAAGTGCTCATTGTTTGATCAATTATTCGAAACTCAACATTGACAACGATACGATTAGTGTCTTCGCAAGTGAAAAATAGTACAATTAATTGTTAGTAAAGCTTAACACTGCTCACGAATCAGTTTCATAAGTTCCTGACGAAATAATCTACTTGACAATGTAATCCCAGTGAAAAATATTACTAAAAACGAACGGTAAAGAATGCGTTCCAAAAGAACTGAAGCTCTTTTTTTAAAGAAAAGAAAACGTTTCACAACAAATGGAAATCGTTCTCAAATGGAACGAACTAGAACGCATTCTATCATTCTAAGAAGGTGTTCTTGGTCGCTTCGAAATGGAACAGTGAAGAACGCATTCTGCCACTTGTGGAACGCTTTCTCTTCTTTAAAACGGTTAACCTTTCTGATCACCTGGGTGATCATTAATAGATGAATCTACAAATAGTCAAAAGACTGTTCCTGATGCAACTTGACGAGCTCTATCGAATGGCATACTCCAATTCGTTGTAACTGGAACCGTTATTAAAATAATAATTTTTCTAAATCAGACCAAATATCCCTAAAGTAAAACCGAATGAAGGTTCCATCATTTCTCACATCAATTTCAACCTGCTTTACTTCAGACCTTTCATTTTAGAATGAAAATGTGGTTTGCTTCGAAAAGAAAGCATTCATCTCTTCAGAGAATCCATTGTCTTAAAGGCTCGTGAGAGAACGTAAAAGGAAGCTATTTTATTTCGATGAAATGCTATGTTAACCGTTCCGAAAGAAAATGAACTAGAATGAATTCTACTGGTTTAAGAATGATTCAGAATGCTTTCTCTTCAAATAGGGAACGATTTTTCAGTATAGAAGAAAGTATTCCATACTAGTGTGGAACGGTAAAGAACGAGTTCCTTCAGATCGAGAATATTTCTTTCTGACTCTGAACGCATTCGCTCAAACAAGGAACGCATTCTCTACGTAGGAGATAGGTTTCCATATGTGCATGAAGCCATTCCATTCCGTTTTTTTTTCGAAATATTTTTCACTGGGAAATAGATAAAAACTCAGATATGGAACTTGTAAAAGATGCAATGCCCGTAACGCCGTATAGTAACCCAGGTCAAAAAATCTAACGAAAGATCTTGCAGTCCGGACGTCAGATCTTACAATCTGAATGAAATCTTACAAGCATCAGACAAAAACGCGTCGTCTCTGAAATCTTGCATCAAGTAATACTGTATTTTCTTTGAAGATCGTACAGGCAATTTTTTTTAATACCAATTTGTCGTGATATTTTAACGAGATATTAGTTTAAGTAAAATATCACAATGATATTTCTATGAGTAACAGAACCTTTCAAGAATCTTCTGATACGACTTAGTGTAAGAAATCAGAGACGACGATTTTGCGTACGATTTTTCGTCTGTTCTTATCAGATCAGATATGATCAAACGTACGATTCTTGTAAGAACTTGCCGTCTGGTTTCTCGCCCTGGGAAGTTGTCTCTCGTTGCTTGTACAGCACCTACTGTCTGATTTGATCTGATTGGCGTATAGAGAAAATTGACTGAAGGTAGAGATCCTGTGAAAATAAATACGGTAGATTGAGCCAGCATCATTTGAACCATTTGTCGATCTGTTGTTTTTCGTAGTGGATGCCGTAGAACTCGATTCTGACTATTATTTGTTGTAACGCGCCTAATTGATTGACGAATGTTCCTAACTGTATACAATCCAAATAAAAGCATGAATATTGGTGGAAGTAAGTTGAATGCAGCAAGACGCCATGCTCAAAAAAACTGTTGATAGATGCCTTGCATCGGAAGGCATGATTGTTGTTGAATATTCAGTTGAATCGTGTGAGTGTGGGCGTGCATTTATATTAGATGAAGACCCACACCCACACCCACCCGCTTTCCAAGCAAAGTCATATTCTCGAATTTGCACCTGAAATGAAACTTTGTATGCTTGAAGGTCTCAATGAGACTAGTTTACCAAAAAAAATTTAGAAGTTTTGGACAAACTATATACGAGATATGAATCTCTCGAAATGTACAACTTCTATAGAAAATCGCCAATATTTTGAGAGGTTCATATCTCGTATATAGTTTGTCCAAAACTTCTGAATTCTTTTTGGTAAACTAGTCTCATTGAGACCTTCAAGCATACAAAGTTTCAGGTGCAAATTCGAGAATATGATTTTGCTGGGAAAGCGGGTCCTGCAGAGAAAATTCACTGAAAAATCGAATATTTCCCTTTAGGCAAGTCATGGGCTGCTAATATTTTAACCCTGTTAGTTTGGCAATGAGACCTTTCATTTGATACCAATATGAGCGGTTTTCGTGACGAACAGTACAAACACCTCCATTGTTAGAAGCCGTTCGCTGTAAGTTCAAATTAACAAATGATCAATTAGATCAACTATTTAATGGCTGGCTTCGTGAAGTTTTTCTTGCAAAACGAAGAGTAGCTGTGAGAAAGGTTAAAATGTTAATGAACAAAGAATAGTATTGTTGGCAGGGTTGCCACCTCTTCCGCTTATTACGGAAAGTTTTCGCTATTTTTCCGTTGTTCCGCTTTTTTTCCGCTTTTTCATATAAAACGTGTTGTATATCAAACACACGTGCAGAATAATATTTGATATTATTGAATCAATTCTTATTGCTTACAAATACCGTGAGTCATCATTCTTTTATGTTTTGAAACTTTTATGAAAAAAAAAGAAATCCAATAAATATGAAAAAAATGCCTGATGTTCTCAGAAGCATTACAAATCTGCAACAATGTAAGATTCCGCTTTTTTCCCGCTTTTCTAGATCAGTTTTCCACTTTTTAGACTTCATCAGGTGGCAACCCTGATTGTTGGGTGTGAATGTGAGTGGGTGTGGGTGTGCGTGTCGGCGTTTAATGTAAGTTGGGATGTTCTCATTTCATCCACACCTAGACCTGCTCCACACCCACACTCTGAAATACTCTTAACAAGTATCTTTTTATTGTTATTGCTCTTTGATCTTATGCATTTGGGTTAATCACACTTTTATTGATTTATGGAAAAATAATCAACAAACAAAAGTAGACTAGTGGATTTGTTTTAAAATTTCGAACACTTTCGGATTATGATGAAATAATGAGAGTATTTTCTAGAATTAATCAAATATTTGATCGTCATTTGATAAAAATATGTATTTAATTTAATAATGTTTTAAACAATTTCACCAAGCATTAAAATATCATTATAGAGAATGGATAGATCAATATGGCATAGAATTATTTTAATGGAGACGAAATTGAAATAATTAACATAATGAAACTTTTCATATTCCATTAATTAATTATCTGAATTTTAACGAAATAAAAAACTATGGTCAATTGTTTTTTGAACAGAACTTGATATTAATAATTTATTCTAGTCGGTCATACAGTTGAAAAATATTTGAAAGGTATAACTAACAATAATATAAATGCTAAACAAAAAGTCCGCAGAGCTCTGTTAGGACAATGTTAAACAGTCAATGAAATAATTCAATACTAATAGCATTAGAAGAAAATTAAACAGAAAAGAAATTATGGGGGTAAAATTTCAATACTAATAAGTCGAGGCACCGAATTTTGTTTTTGAGAAAAACGAATGCTATTAGCACTGAAATCCCGTTTTAAATATCAAGCTTTTTTTCTCATCAGACAACTTTTGCTTATTCATGAAATCATTGCAGTTTAGATCATTAGCATTGCTCTTAGTCATTTTTGTTTGATGCAGAATAAAATGAAAACTAATAAGCAGGTTCACTCAGATAGATGCAAACATGTTTTCTGTTTAAAAACGAATCCAAGCGCCATCAAGCAACTCGTGTTTTTCGATTGACGAACGTACGATTCATAGAGTGGCCAGAGAAGTTTACTTCCTGCTTCTGTGTACTAAGGTTCCCGTCGTCGCCATTTGTAGGAATGACTTCCATAAGTGAAGGATTCCTTTTCTTTTGTGTTTCTCTGTTGCTTTTATTACGCCCTTGTCGTTTTCGATTATCGATGACTGGATTAATTTTCTTTGGTTTAATATTAGTGTTTTGATATAGAGGTTGTTGATCAAAAAGATATTTCTAAAATAAAATAATATTTTCTTTCGTATTCATATAGCTTGAACAACTAGAGTCAATCCGACCTGCAATGTCTTCATGTTCGGTTTGCTTATATTAAAATCGATGCTTTCAGGTTGTGAATAGAATCGTTGCCGAGCAAAAATAAAAACACGTAGAATTTTAGTCCAATCTGAAAACATAGTGTTTGCAAAAAAACTAGATAAAATTTATTACTAACTTTTTACAGATAATTTAGCAGCTAAATTATGAGTCAACATGAATGGATCTTCGATGGCAATAGTTGGACGAAGCCATCCATTTTCCCTACGTAATAAGGGTTTAAACTGTCGAATGGTTACAATATTTTTATTATAATCAAATCGTTCGGTGTAATAACGTAAGAATTCAATCCATAAATCACCTGATGATAATTTGTTCAATCCATAATTATTCCATAGTTTGCTCTGAATAATAAAAAAAAAACATCATACAAACTACATGAAATAGTATCAAAACTACATACAAGTTTTGTTAAATCATTATAGAAATACACATTCCAACCGACGCATGTTTGAGTGATCGGAGATTCGATTGATTTAGGATCACGCAACTAAAATTTCAACGAAATAGAAAGCAATAATCAAGATTATCAATAGAAAATAATCGACAACTTGTTGCAAAACAGGTACAACAGGCGGTTGAATTTGTTGAAGAAAATGTATCACCATGATCGTATAGGCATAACTCGACAATGTTCCATGGCTTGCATCACCGATGTTAAATTTCTGAAATATCAAACTTAGAATTAACTCGAGAATGTATCTAAGATTATAATCTTTCAGTTGAACTTACCCAGTTCGTTCATTCCTACAATCGGATCCAATCGGATCTTACATGAAAACCGACAAGAACCAACAGATTCTGTCGAATTCCGGGCTTCGGATCCGTAGGATTGAAATCCGATACTATCCGATCATATCCTACTCTGGGACCCGATGCACCAAAAAAGCCTGCTATAGTCAACCTCTAAAAAGCTTCCCAAGTCGAAAAATCTGACATAAGATCTTATGAAATACATACAAGATCTTTGAATATGGGCGAAATCTTACAAGAATCTGACAAATAATCGTAGTCTCTGAGATCTTATATCAAGTCCAACAGTCAGATTCTTGAAAGATCTTACACATTAATAAGATCTTTCAAGAATCTGACTGTGTGACTTGATATAAGATCTCAGAGACTACGATTTTTTGTATGATTTTCGTATGATCTTGTAAGATCATACAAGATCAGATTCAGATTCTTATCAGATCTTAGTATCTGATTGTTTGTCCTGGGTTTTTTGCACTAAATAGAGTTTTGATAGTTTTTTAAATTCTTCCGTCGGACCCGTCAATAGTTCCGAAACCCAGAATCCAACTGGATTTACTCGGTTAGTAGGATGTTTTAAGATCCGATAGAATCCGTCGTCGGATTAGTCGACTTGGATATAAGCAAAAAATTAACACATCATTTTGTACTTTTGCAAAATATTTCACCATGACACCAAGTTCACGTACGCGTGGATCAATATTTGAGTACGTTTTTAGTAGTCGAGTATTTTCAAGAGGCTAAGTAGAATAAAAAAAACGAAATATTTTTAAAATATATATTCAATGAGAATATCACATACCAGGATATTATTTAGGCTAATGTCAATTTCAGTGCCAGATTGAGAATACTTTGCTTTAATGATCGGTATTCTAGCAGTTAGGATTGGTACAACATTTTTGAACATTTTCTTATTTAACTTCACAGATTGAGCTAAATTTTTCAGAACTTGAATGTTAGTTTCGTGTTTCTGGAATACAAATCGCAATCAATTCATTGTTAAAAAAGATCACAAGCAAAAATACAAACGTTCAGTTCCAATAGAACGCAAACATCGAGATCACTTTGATGAAAATCGAATCCATTGTAGAATGAACCATATCCTTGCATACGACAGCTGGGATACATTTTTCGGAATTCAATTTCAAGATAATTGATGATGTTTTCATGTGTTTTGATACTTTCCCTAGTCAATTTACCTTGCTCTACAAAAATATTTAGATAATGAAGAAATAAAAAGCGATTTCATATGAAAAACAAATCTACCTGAAATTTGTTGGCAAAGTAAAGAAAGTGCATTTGCCCATTTTTTGTCAATTTCAGGCAAGTCGATCATCCCTGGCAAGCACAGTAGGGGACACTGAGACTTTACGTGATTAGATTGAAAACACTCGATACAAACTTTCGGAGGACCCTTAGTAATGCAAGCAAAATAGCACAGTAATATATTTTCTATGAAAAACTGCCTACAGTCCGAGCACCAAAATTTTTCTCTTGAAACACTTGAAAAACGTCAGCATGATCATCAAACGAAATAGCTTCCAAATACGACAGCACATTTGTAGCAATGATACGTTCAAGTTGAATTGGTTGTTGATTGGTGGAAACAAGCAAATCTTTCGGGAGCTGTTCGGGTTGTGATTTATTCGCTGCATTATCGACCAGTGGTGGAAGACCATTGACAATTTCACGCATTTTTTGATTGAATTCATGTACTGTAAATAGAGAGGCACTGAATTGAATAAAAGTTTAGAAGCTCATTATATTCTGTGTAAGTCGATAGTGTCGGTGGATTTTTTGAAAGAAATGATTTATTTTAAATGTCTATTGATGACTCTTCTTAAACTATTACCTTGTCTTTGATATTCTAGTTTTACAATATGTTTTTGCTCTTCGTTGAGATGTTCAACGAGTAACTCGAACGAAATCGGTTGTTCACAATCTGTGTCTATATCATCTTGATATGTTTCTTCAAGATCATCTGTATCCTCAGCTGTTTCGTCCATTATTGATAACAGATTGTTTTCATTTGGTACAAGTTTTGGTTCTGGCAATGCCTCCATTCTATTATCAAATGTATGTTTGTATGCTTGTCGTAGATCATCTTGTGTGCAGCTTGCCCTGCGTGGAACTTTATGTAATATTGTAGCAAATAATGATTTACATGATCGATGCACATCTTTCATTATCGCATTGTTTTGTGCTGATTCTGTTGAATCCTTTTGACAGAAGTATATCAGTGTCTGTTCGAATATTCGTCGAAAATATCGAAATGAAGAGTTCGATTTGATTGTATAACCTAAATTTCTATCGATGAACATTGGGTCTGTAAAAAAAAGATTTTCATAGTATAAAAATCCATATTCGGCGGTACCTGCACAAAACAGATTTCCATTTAATTTTTGTTTTTGATCTTTCTGCAGCGGCATTCGTGTTTGTATAGAAATAATAAATTGATTCATGGAAAATTTTACTAAATAGTAAGAGAAGAATTGAAGAAAGAGCATTTCAACTGATGTTCTATTTTTGGTTTTCCATATGCTGACATAATCGTTGCAAATTCTAAAGAACTCATTATATTGATCATCACTTAATGCTACAAGTGCATTATCAATCCCAAATACCTATGAGTTTTTGGCACGAAAAAATATATATTTAGTAAACATGAAAAGTAATCACTTGCATATTCATGAAGACAAGGTAGAACTGGTTCTTCAATTTGTTGCAAAAAATGGATAAACATAAGATGAAATACTATTGGATGAAGAGTGCCCAAATCAGGTCTATCCAGAGAGCATATCTGAATCGGAAAATAAAGTGCTACAAAATAGATTGTACAACAGCTGACCTTAGCAAAAAATCGAATGAGTCGGAGTAACGGAAGTACACGTGGATCGAATCTTGTATAGAGACGAACTATTTCAGATGAAAAAATGCTTCTCTTGTTATCTGATGTCACTCGTATGCGGATATTCGTCTTGCGCACGATCAAATCAATACATAATGGATCATAATCTGTATTTAAACGCATTTCTTGATAAGCTCCTAACAAAAAAAAACAGCATAAATGAAGAAAAATTGAAATGTATTCATAGATACCCGAATTCCGAATGATTTCAAATACTTCTGTTATAGTATTATAAGGTAGGAGTTTATTGACTGTAACATCAACATCAATCATAGGTGAATCATTTGAACAACAAGCAAAATAGAATGATCCATACAAAGCTACTTGAGCATCTATTTAAAAAATCTCTTGCATTGCTATTTTATTAAATGCATTGCTTGATGACTACCTGGCTTCTTGGAAATAATGATATCTCGTAATTGATTATATATGCGTAGTCCTACTTCAATACTAGTTTTGGATAAGAACTGCTTGATAATAATTTTATCAAAAATACTCTTCAAAACTATTAAATGTGCATTGCTTGTTTGTTGACTAGCGATCACGCTTACATTATTTTGTGTCTAGATAGAATAACGTATATTTTTTTTATAAGATAATAATCACTCTCACTTTCTGATGAGGCAAGCGACACTCATTTCTTTGGTTTGGATCATCTACAATAAAAGAGGTTTTCTTCTATAAAATCTTGAATTCTTTGAAAAAAATCTATACTAGGTATTTTTTCTCCTTGTGTAGGGCGTGGACTTTGATGAACCCCGTTTTGATCCGAATGCGGACGTTGTTCAATATGAACACCAGTACGTGTGCTATTTTTCTTCCGATATGATGCTGATCTTGGTTCTTGAGGTTGATTAGATGTTCCGTAACATCGAAAGTTTGTAGAACATGGTTGTTGGGGAGCCGATTGATTTGGGTTCAAATAATGGACAGCTGACTCTTGTGCCCGCCAGGACCAGTAGTCATTGCTTGTACCAAAATCAATGACGTTTTCCCTTCCTTCTTGATCCCTGTTTTGTCTTCGTTCCCGTTTTGATTGATTCATCATGTGTAAATGCGATATAAGTAAAGAGTAAGCTTTTGAAAGAATATTATAATTGCATTTGCTATTTTTTACAACGGAAACTTCATCAATCTAAAACATAGATGACATATCTTATCTTTACCTTGGTCTTCAATGTAACAATCTTTAATATGATAAATATTAGTCCAAATGAAACTACTCTTTATCATGTGTATTTGTATCATGAATCGCCGAAATTTCATCGAGAAAAGCGTTTAATTGATATAACCAATCACGAGGAACAGATGAGAGAAGAAGGAACATATGTGAATTATGACACTCAAGTTGGCTTCAAGTAGATCTCAATGCACTAGTCTTTTCCCAAAAAATATTGATACTAACCAAAACCCTATTTTACTACTAAAAGCTGTTAGCGCAATCCCTGTGGGATTAAAATGTGAAACAAGATTAAACTTCTTTTGTCGAATTCGTCTATTACTGTCACTGGTGGTCTGTGGAGCTTCTCTGTTACGGTCTGTATTATGTTGCATAAAGTCTCTAGACACCATCACAGACCGTTACATAGAAATTTAATAATTAATAATTAATTAATTAACCAATTAACTGATAATTAATTTCTCTATAACGGTCTGGAGGGGGGGGGATGGGTCCAAACTTCTACCCTATATACTTCAACACTCCTTTCAGATCGTGTTTCACAAAAAGCACCAGGATTCAGTGTTTCTAATGGAAATCTAAAATAAAATGTACAGTACACGCTGTTTTAAATAAGCAAAGTGTACATTTACACTTTCTTTTCATAAACAAAATGTACTTTGTTGAACTTTTATAGAATGACAAGAAATGTAAAAAAAATATCGTTATATCTTATTGAGAAAAAATAGAAATCAATAATAAATAAGCAAATAGAGAACAAGGGGAAAAACAATCTGTATGTAATTCATCTAGAAAGACACACCACACACCAGTGCAACATTAAAATAGCACATAAGCATAAGAACCTCAATTTACTGTTTTTCAAATCCTAGATAAACACAAGATCTATAAAAACTATTACGGTCCTCTTCATCATCATCATGAACATCAGTATAATTTGAAGA
>CAJNYU010003695.1:0-86736 GCA_905331475.1 Rotaria socialis
TTTTTAGAACACTGAGGACTTCATATTAGAGTGGAGTCAAGTGGAGTCAAGCGGAGTCAAGCGGAGTCAAGCGGAGTCATGGAGTCATGGAGTCTGCTGTTTCCCCCTTGCATGCCGGTCGGTAGGATCCTACAGGGTTTCAATCGGATCCCTTGTCAGATTGATCCATGTGGGTAATGGTATTCTTAAAAAGATGAAAAAAACATAAGTCCATTAAATAAAAATTTAAGAATCTATAGGATAGGGAAAAGTTAATGAAACAGTCACATAGATGAAATAGGAATCGAACTTATATTTTGATGGGTGTTGGTGTGTGCAACAGGAAAGGTCTATGGTACATGTGTACCCACGCCCTCAAGGTGTCGAAATAATGGAGTGTTTTTCGTACTCTTCATTTTTATTTAGAATGACTTCTAACCATGAACAAAAAAAAACACCATTGCAGGTGAAACATTATTTGAAAACAATAAGAACGAATACAACATCGGTGAGCATCTCTCTGTCGACAGCATTACTATAAGCCAACTTTTATTAGAACTTTCCATTGTCAATACGATATTTAATCAAAAATCATTTCAAAATCAAGTTCAAGAACAGGATATTATAATTAGAAGAAGAGAGAATCAAAGGCAAAGACGACCACAGCGACAGGAACACTGTTGACATCAATAACGAACAATACTCTAATACCTCGAACGGCGAGCAGAATGACAAGCAAGATGGCAAATATTCTGAGTGTGTGTGGGGGGGGGGGGGTAGGGGGGGGGTTTTTTATAAGCATCTATACCCACACCTACCATTTTGCATTCAGATGACTAATAGTACTTGATTGTAGATGTATGTATTTTTTTTCGAGTACGCTTCAACACCATTTGAGAAAAACTTGGTCGTTATTCATCCAACGGATATCAAACTGAATTCGAACTTGCACGAACTACAGATGAAAGCAAAAACCATAAATCTACGCGCTTTTATACTCGTAATGTTGAACATCAGCATAGTCGTAATCAGGAAAGTGATATTCATCGCTAGCGTATTACTGATAAAATTTAAAAATAGTTAAAATAATATTCTGATTGGCGTGGATTCACACGGTTACTGATTTTATTGTAAAATATCAATTTCATCATTCGAAATATAAATTCATTCCAATAGTGTTTCAATATTAAAAATAGAAAATAGTAATTATACAATGGTTTACACCATTCTATATAGAAAAAAAGCAATTTATTTCAAACATACATGAAATTATACTATAGTCGAAAAAACAATTTACCCCTCTTGTAAATCAAATATCATGTCTCAAGGTATATTTAGTAACTACAGATATCAATCGACCGAGTCTAGTTTAACAGAAAATAATTCTTGTAAGTAGACACACAAATGTGTATCCAAAATACATGATAATTAAAAAAAAATGAATATACTGTCACTGTTTACTTTAGCAACCAGGGAATGATTGTAACCAAAACAAGCCGAACTATTGAAATGAATGTCTTCTTCGTGTATTGTTTCTACAATCGTTGCTATCGATTCACATTGTTGAAAAACTACCAATACGTTTGCATATTTCAAGAAAAATGGAAATGGAAACTCGATCAATGTTATTAACTTGCATAATGATTGGAAAGAATCCGTTGGAATGCTAGTTTTTCTCTTTTGAATCGAAATGAAAGGGAGCGAATAAGAGTGAGAAAAATTCAATCATCAGTAAAACATAATCATCAACTGCGAAAAGCTGCCTCCACCAATTCGCACTCAAAGGCTGCTATCAGTATTTCAGTCCAATTTTTATTTTGCCTATCTGCAGATAAACTATATCTACGAAATAGACGGTTTAATTTAATTTAGGGGTTACTGTTATTACTGAAATTTCCAACACTCGTTAATAACCTTCAGTAAGTGCGAAAGCTTTGTAGATTATCGATCGAATGCCACTTCTCTCCTTTTGCACACAGGATTCATGTATTCTAGATTATTATTTGACAATGAAAACAAGTCAATATCATTCTCAACCAATGATTCATGTCTCGATTGCTGATAAGCGTCGAACATCTGGGATGAATTTCGACACAAAAGCACCAATTGTAAGAAAAAATTCTAATATGAATATCAGCTGTTATAAAAATTCATTATGATAATATATCCTCAAACTCTTTAGTAATAAGCATATAAAATCCGATTTTCTTGCATTGTAAACCAACTCAACTATAATATACTTTGAAGATAATTATATATGACCGCTTTACTGTGAAGGAACGCATGTGTGAATATAAGAACTTCTTCAGAGACACCCACACCCGTAGTTCTTCTATGGATGAGAAAAAGTGATATTATCCCAGCAAAATCACCAAGTTAAGATTTTTGATCGTTTAGAATAAGCATTCCTGTATTATTATACGAAAGTCAGCAGTCCCATCTACCGACCGATCTTTGAAATCAGTCACCAATGATCATACTGATTCTAATGGAATTGATAAAAAACGAAATCGACGACAACGACGACGAAAATCTATTCATCCTGAAATATCTCCAAACATTTCTATAGAATTATCAAACAATCACGATGCTTCCATCAATGAAACAGCTGAATCGAAGATTTCAACTCCAAATACAAATAAAGTACTTCTCTACTCAGTCTATAATTTTCTATTTTAAAATGCAACAATATTCGTATTAAGGCTGATTTAAACGACTATTTCTCTCCGAAAGCAATCCAAAACGAAAACTCAGTGAGCATTAATAAATATACATAAGTTCATGTAAAATATTAGACTATGTAAATATGGTATCAATTTAATAAAGATAAATGAATTGAAAAGACAATCAACGCCACCAGCAAGGGAATATGATCGGTTGTCGGCAACAAAACGAAAAAATTCGCAAAAACTCAAGCGATCAAAGTGAGATAAAAGCTAATTTTTTACTGATATCATTCTCAGCTAATTACATATTTGCTGACAAACATTTTATTGATAGAATCGAGAAATGTTGAAAGTCGACCTTATTCAAGAATGGATCAGATAAAACGGTGAAGCGTTTCAGTGAGAATTTGTTTTGCTTTTCATTCAAGGTTTTTTGAATTTCCTACAGCTAGATTTATTTCATAGAGGAATACTTCTAATAAAATCTGTTGTTGAAATCTACAGTGAAATCTTTTCCGTTTATATAATATGCAGAATTCAAATAATGGCGATATTTTAATATTGCAAAACATTCTTATTCTTTTCCTACCCGAAAACTTCAACGTATTCATCAAAATACAAAAATACGATCACTATACTAAACCATACCAAAATAAATGATTATATTGGTCGATTATTGAACAAAAATATTATTTCATACACTGATAATCCTCATAAAGATCGAAAACAAAATACTGTCTTCTCTGCAGACCATGCTGCAAAGGCAGAGGGAGGAAGCGTGGGGTTACGATGTGATCCTATATGATCATGTCCTTAGAAAATTTCAATGTTTGGCTACCTGTTATTGAGACTCATGTGATCTATTGGCTACATATGTTCTGTTGTTTTAGATTTCGTGGTCGTGGTAAATGCTGTGTTTTTTCGCCGTTTGTCTGTCTTCTTCTTATGCTCGGCATTGGTGCATTGATTGCTGGCATTTGTGGATTGTGCATTGGACTCTTGATTCGGTCACCAGACAAGACAACAGGTGTGACGAAATGCTTTATTCAACATAGCAAAACTCTATGTGTGAGAGAGAGAAAGATAGTAATTGAAAATATTCAAACTGCCTTGCTGGTTTCCTTTTGATTAATTGAATGATTTATTAGATAATGTTCAACAAGTACTCCGAGTTAGTTACGTTTACGCTTACTTCCACACTGAGTTTTGATTGATATGAGTCTAGCAGTCACATAAATTCATTAACAGTTAAAATTTATTAAGAGTGAAAATAGTCTGTCTTTGATTTACCAGAATTCTTATCAAGTTTTCCAAAGAATAATTACGTAATACCGTATATTGTAGTCAATGCATTGATTACTCTAAGCATAGAAGAAATTTCTTTTGTCTTTTTTTATCAAATTGTTCAACAATGCTCAAAGATGCTTCATTTTTTTTACACAGAAGATAGTGGCCAGGCAGTGCTGTGTGAGATTACTCCAGGATAGCTATGTGATCTTAGTGTTTAAATCTTAAATAGTACATTTATTGAAAATTTGGCATCATGCGGTTATGTGACACCTTTGAATAAACTATCTTCATGTTCAATGTTGCGAATTGTCTACTGTCTGAATAGAATGCAGAAAACTGCAATAAGTAACTACGATAATAAGATAATAAAAGCGTATATGATAGTCTAGTGTGATTAGAGAAAATAATCAAGTAGCGTAACTGCACCCGGCAATGCCATATATTGCACTCAAGTCATTCTAGAGCGATCAGTCCCATTGAATTTCGAAGACTTTTGACTAGATTTCGGACTATCTGCGAGTAAACTAATAGAAACAGGTTCCGTTCAAATAGTACTGGGACTTAACAGAAAATTCAGGAGATTCTTCAAAAAGAAACAATCTTTTGGTTTCAACAACCATAACATTGGATATGAATGGTCCTTAAATGTTGTATTTTCGTTTACAACATAGCTACCTTTTTAGAAGATGGCTACCGAGATATATCATACGACACGCGCTACATCTGCCATGCAACAAGCATCCTATGCGATCTTTTATCAAATATATATCAGTGTAAACGAGTTTGGACTATGAGGAGAAAAACCGCGACTTGAATCACTATTTTGATCATATTTCTGGATTAGGTGCCGTTCAAAACCTCTGACGGTGAGATAGGCAGCAGAAACGCGATCACTTTTCACTATAGACTTCATCATTCATTAACACTAAGATATAACAAAAATTCGTTAGAACGCATTGGCTCCTCGAGTCTCGTGCCCTTTCCTTTACTCTATTATAAAAACCACTGTTAAGAAGCTTTGTGGTCTACCGAAAAGCTAATCAAAGAAAATCGATAACTTTAGTATTTATTTCTGTGCTCTACCAAAGTTGAAGCGAAATAATTAGGTAAAGAAAATTTGAAGCGTTTCATCAATTTCGCACTCGCATGAAGCATTATCAGACCTCATTAAAATAAGCCAAATTTGCTTTGATCTTTCTTCACTGTTTTTTTACAGTAACTACTGACACTGGCTCAAACGCGACAATTCCGACAGCTTCGACAAACGCAACAATTCCGACAACTACAGCAACCACTACAACTACAGCAACCACTACAACTACAGCAACCACTACAACTACAGCAACCACTACAACTACAGCCACAACTACAACAACTGCAACAACTGCAACAACCACTACAACTGCAACAACCACAACAACAACATGTAATATGATCATTTTTGCTTGTATGTAAATTATATTAATATAAATGTCTGTTCTTAGATTCCGCCGCAGACATCTGGTCATTAACAATACCGACATATGCTACATGGAATCAAATAGGAATAACAGTTGCTGGTAATAGCAATGGAACAAATGGTTCTGATTTGGGATCGCTTGCTACTCCTGTAAGCATATTCATTGATAATAATTACACACTGTACGTGTGTGATCGAGACAATAATCGAATTGTCAAATACTATGTTAATGCGACCGTTGGCATCCTTGTTGCTGGTAATCGAACGAAAGGTAAGGATTTAAGTGAATTATGGTCGCCCAAAGGTGTCGCCGTTGATCAATATGGCGACGTGATTGTCGCTGATAGTAGTAATTATCGTATTCAGAAGTTTCCTCCTGGTTCAACCGTTGGCACAACAGTTGCTATTAACAGTTCCGCCATTTCAATCGGTGTAATGAGAGATTTGCATATCAATGTAAATAATGTTATCGTTATAACTGATTCAACTTACAGTCGTATAGTCAAGTTTAACGCTTCAGGTGGAGTCGGTGCAATTATAGCAGGCACAAATGGAGTTGGATCGGGACCAGATCAGTTCTCAGCTCCTTTCGGAAATTTCATTGATGAGAATGAAACATTGTATGTAGCTGATAGTGGAAACCAGCGTATCCAAATGTGGCCGGATGGAGCAAACAGTGGAATCACTGTAGCTGGCATCAGTAACTCATCCGGATCTAGTGTAGGACAATTGAGTAGTCCCAACGCGATAGTCGTCGATAATAACGGGTATGTTTATTGTAGAAAAGTTTTCATTGGATAAATCATGTTTTTTTCTTGAAATTACAGATTTTGATTCAGTCATATTTGAATGTTGGATTATTTTAACTGCTCGCTTTCCCTTCACTAAGTAACCATGACAGCATAATAAAATGTATAATCAATGATAGTATTACGTAGTAGCGATGAGAGAAATATTAGAATGCGTCCGGTTTCAACCTATGTAGAAGTGATTATGCACCAAGGGGGCTAAAGGCGGATCTCGGTATTCTCTGAATCCGCTTTCCTTCAAAAGAAGAAAAGTTGAAAACTGGAGTTTCTCCGCGATTTCATAATTTTGAGACAAGAGATGTGTCAGATTATGCATTTAGGGTTCCAGGAAATCGTAACTTGATTTTATTATTGTGAGAACTAGCATTCATTCCGGAACATTTTTCACATGTTTATTTCATATTTCATACACGGGGTCCCCCTACAGGAATCGAAAAAATACTTTTGTCTTTGTTTCAGTGCAAGTACTTCTAGTTCAATAGAGTTTAATGTGGTGATTGAAAATAGCGAACATTTGAATCATTTTGTGGAAGCGTTAAGCAAACAGTTTTTCGACATCAAAATTCATTGAAAGTTAAATCGTATGCAGAACAAAAGGCTCATTTGGTGCTGATTATTTTCATCTACTAGAATTCATTTGAAGGAATAAGTGATTTGACTTTATGAGTTTTCATTTTATAAGGATGCGCAACTGAGATGTTTTCGCTGAATATGTAATTCAACTTCAAAATCAATGTCTTGTAAGCCACGTGCATACTATATCTGTTATAGTTGAGAGCTCTATTGGACAGTATTCGGTGACTATCGAATAGCAGATAGTAGATTTGACTTGATAAAATGCAATATTTTAAGTCAGCACAAAAAGCTGAGATGACCTATATATGTTTCAAGTTATTTCAAAAACGATTAGAGATGAATGGTGATTCTCAGAATAATAAAATCAAGTGAAGTTTTCTTGGAACACTAAATCTATAATCAGGTACATTTCATTGGATTGAAAACTTAGAGTTCTTAGTTTTTGGAAATATTTGATATGAAACTGATTTAACCTAAAAACGCTAAAATGTTCCCCAGTTAATGTATCCTATATAATGTGTAGTTTGTTGACTATACGGAATCCGCTTTCCCCCTTTTTCTGCACTGTTATCTAGAGTTCAAGATTTAAATATCATAGACCTTGTGTTATGAGTATAATTCTGATTCCATGATAACGACTAGCTAAGAATTAAAAAGTTCATCGTCTACATTTTTAATGATGACAGGCAAAAACACTTATGTGTTAGATTTTCGAATTTATAACAATTAAAATAAATGCTAAGATTCTTATTTGAATCGTGACTCACAATATATTTTAAAGTATATTAGAAAGATTAGATATTTAATAATAACAGTTTTTTTTATTAGTCCTATATCAGTTGTTTGAGTTTAACACGTGAACCTATTTAAAAATGTGCTAGTAAACTTTGCTTGCACTCGAACATCCATGAGATTGTATGGCTACGATGTTTATTCGATAGGTACGTGTATATTGCTGATGCAGGAAACGACAGAATTATGAGATGGACAACAAATTATACGGCAGGTGGCATCTGTATTGTTGGTTGTACTGGCACAGGGGGCGTTGCGGCAAACCAATTACAAAGTCCACGGGATCTGAAATTTGATGCAAGCGGAAATTTATATGTTAGTGATCAAGGAAACAATCGAGTGCAAAAGTTTTTGATCCAACTAACGAATGGCACAGCTGGTATAATAATAATTTCTTTCTTAATTTACTAAATCGTTTCCCTCCCTCTCAGGCAGTGCGCACAATTTTTCTTGCATTCACATATATATATATATATATATATATATATATATATATTTGAAGAAAATAATGAATGTAAGTTTTAACTATATAGCCTCCATGCCCTGTATTACAGGCAGTAACAATCATGGTAAAATGTCATTGATTATGTTTCCACGGCATCTGAGGATAATAGCCGTTAAAGTATTGTTAGAAAATCCAATGGCGACCATACACTTGCGAGTGTGTTATATAGTGCAGTGTTAGACTTACACAGATAAAATTTAAATAATAAAAGTCAAAGATGACGAGTAGTGATACATTAATTTACCACATTCATAATAAGATGAGTCTATGACGCGTGAATTTATCATGTTATAACTTTGGAAAATATAAGAATACCAGTATTTCTGATCGGATCGAGATGTATAATAGTGTGTAGAGATATTGGATTGATTTGATGGATATGTATAACAAGCTTAGTTGTCAATTCAATCAATATTTAGAATAATAAGTATATGAGATTAAGAGAGCAGCGGAATACAAAAAGATGAACAGAGAAAATAAATTCTTTTTTTTTGGGAAATGAAGAAATAAATAAGAGAGCTTGCTCCTCTGTCGGCTGATTATATTGAAAAATATAACTATAGTCTGTAATGGATTTTTCACTTTTCACACATTGCACGTATTAGTATAAGTCGATTAAGAAACATGTAATTGCATACCATAGTCATGGCTCCGCATGGTTTTTGATAATAAAAAGTGAGCACAAAACCGGAAAGTAGTGAAATTTTCATTCTGACTCCGAAATTCGATAATATTGCACCAATTAAAGACGAGATCAATGTAAAGAAGCGTTTCTACATAGTTCTTGACATAGATTGTCCTTGTGAACAGTTGAAACATGTCTTGGCGACATTAACAAAACTATAGGGAATACTAATCGATTAATGTAATATGGTTAGGTCATTATGTATATCATGAAGTCAATTATAGAGGTATTTTGCGAAATGCAAGTTTGTTTGAAACACTGCGAATCTCGTCTTTAGCTATTATTGAGCACTAAACACGAAAAGCTCATTATGACATTACGCTTTTGTTTTGCCAAGAACCAATCTCTAAATTACTTATTTGTTTTTATTTTAGCGGGCCGATAACGACCAACGGTTACAACATCGATATGCGTCAATTTTCTTGAACCAGAATCTTTTTCTTTCAATTGTCAGCTAATTAGCCTTTACTCAACATTGACATAGAAATTGTTCTATTTTCTATTTCCGAAAAAGACAAGTGCTTACTTTCTCGAATAATTAAGATTTAATAATCTTGACGCGAAGTTACTGATCAACGGAGTCACACTTTTGGCTCTCATTGCAACTCTGCCTACGGAAAATTTTCTCTTCTCGCTCTTCTCAGATTCCAGTGTCAATGTAGCGTCTTTTCCTTGAGATTGGGTGAATGAAAGGATAAAAATAAGGATCTTCTCTTCATCCCAACAATTGTGCATACAAAATCAACACATACTGAGAGGAAATTCCGATATCTGAATTCAACATTGCGAAATATGAATGCCGTATTTACTTTTGCTCCTAAAGATCTTTCGCTATTTGTCTTGCAACACAGCTTATGACATCTTCGATAAAAATTTGAAACGCAGATTCTGATCAGTAATTAAATACGGGTGTGGGTGTGTGGGCATACGTAGAAGACCACACACAGATGCGCACCCTCAAGGGTGTTGCCGAAAGGAAGGCTTTTGGGCACAGTAATACCTCAAGCGCAGTTTTCTCCAGTGAAAATGATATAAGCTATTGTCTGGTAAGGTGGTATAATGCTGAATGAGTTCCATCATTGTCGAGGGTTATTCCAGTTCGTCCCCACGGAATACTGTGCTTATGAGATGTCGGGTGGTAGAAGTGGCCGCCACCGGGCTGGCCGTAGTGGCCGCTGCGTGAAAATGGTAGTTCAGTCTCTCCTGTATATCCCCCATAATTATGGCCTGGATCATTGGCTGCATGATTATGTGTACCTGCATGGATAGTGTGTAATGTACCAACACTATGTTGATGAGTAGGCATTTGATCAGTTGTAAGTGTCTGTTCTTGATTTCCGCCTTTTCCCCAACCGCCTACCCCACTAGCCATTGAATTGAGATCTAGCGGAAATCGGTCGCGAAAATCAGGCACATTGAGCGTTATTTTTCCATCTCCTGCTCCGAAGGGTTCGCCGATAACAGAAAAGAGTCGTTGATATTCAATACGTGAAATTGTAGTTCCATTGCAGAAAAGCCAAGGAAAAGGAGGATGACTATCAGCTGAATATAATCGAATTTCGCCTATCATACATGTAGATGATTGAATGACACTTGTTTGCATTACTCCACCGAACGTCGGAGGCAGGTTTAATGTGCTGAGTGTTCGTATCATTGCATTATTAGTCTTTTCTGCTGTCAATTCTGTTGCCATTATAGCAACCTGTAGATTATCAATAATATCTGTCAGTTTATAAACTTAAAATGATTTTGGTATAATCTTTTCTCCTTTCCATTCGGTATCTATCGACTTCTGATCTAGATATTTTTTAATATCTGTCAAAGATATAACATCATGCGTTGTTTTTCCGGTAGCATCCGACTCAACCTAATTAAGTGATGCATATATGTCCATACTTCCTAATAGAGTCCCAAGCTTGATAGCTGAGCCTTCCAATGCTGCTGACATCGCCAATGATTTGGCATATTCTTCATGAAAGTCATAGTAGTTATCCCTTGTATTACGATAATTAGTTTCCGCCTGATTATAAGTGAAAATTTTATTGAGTTCCGAAGTAAGACGATCAGGATTTATGTCACTAGAAGACCAAAGTTGGCCATACATGTTCAGATCTAATTTCTCTTGTTTTGAGTTATCCATGCCTAAGAGAAGAAGTGAAACATAGACACAAAATGCATGAAAGTTTTCTCTTTTGGTTAAAAATCCGGTCTCAGACATATCAAACTACTTATAAGAAGCTACTGGCCTTGGTGCATTAGTGAAATAAATTGGTGTTCTAATCCAGCAGTTAAACTGGATGTGTTCGACTTTGGATCTTCTTTGTAAATCATCTTTCTAACGTTGGCCAAATAGCTAGAAACAAATTTGTTGGCCTGGCCTCTATGAGCACAAGTTGCTTTAGTATTTCCTCCGTCAGCTTTTATTTTTGAGAGAACATTTTTTAATGAATCACTGGTGATTGACACTATACTTATTGAGACTTTGTTGAGACCAGCAAAGAAAAATGCAAATTCTACATCGTAATCGCCATCGACCACACTTGACATGACTTCCTTAGCAATGACTTCCGATGAACACTGAAATCTAATTGTCATTGTTTTATCATTGGGATGTGTTCTACGAAATAGATGTACACCAGACACCGGCTTATTATCTGCATTACCGACGAAGGCTGAAAATGAATCGATGATGAGTGGAACCACTTTAAATGTTCCTGTTTCTCCTGTTTTGCCAATTTCTTGCCATGCCTTATCTTCAATTTCATCATTGCCAAACATGACATTTAGACGTAGTTCGCCTCTGCCAGAAGTCCAAATCCAATTAGTGTTTAGTTTCTTCTTTGGAAACATGATTGGCACGTAATAGTAGATTAGGTTTTTCGGATCATTTGAGAGTGACTTGTAGATATAAATTTGTTGTCCGCGGTAGTCAACAATAGTATAAATTTGTGTGTTAACAATGCCTGTCCCATAACTTGAATCTGTTCTATCCGCTTTGAAATAAGTGGTGTTCAGTGCTAAAGCTGAAAACATTTCGAAACAAAATTAAAGCTGAGGCTGGGAAAAACAGTATACTTGATTCTTACTTAAATGAGGAACTAGAAGAAGGATCATTGCTAGCAGCAAGTTGATTTTCATATTCCTGCTTTAATATTAAGTGATCTAGTTTTTCTTCAATCGTAAGAAACACAACGTATTGAGTTTTATAGGAAACTGCTACAAATCGATGATGATCAAGACTGTAACGATTTTTCACAACAAAGCGATTGTATAGGCAGACTACTTCACTTCTGTTAATTCTAAGTATAAAAGCAACCATGATACGAGGAAAAAAACATGCATTTATATACCATATACGAGGGATAGATTAAACTGGGACCAGAAGAGGAAAGGAAAGAAGAAAGTACAAAGAAGAAAGTGAATAGCAAAGGTTGTAACTCTAGAGATGAATGTATCAACGTCGTAACACGTTATTTACGATAAGCAACCAAGGGGGAAACGGCAGACTTTTGTACTTCAAGTACTTTGCGCTACTTTGTGCTACTTTAGGCTACTTTAAACTACTTTAAGCTTACTTCAAGTAGAGTACTTTGAAGTACTTTTCAACTTCAGATTCACTTGAAGTTACTTGCAATTACTTCAAGCTACTTTGGACTACTTTGGACTACTTTGAGCTACTTTGAGTTACTTTAAGCTACTTTAAGCTTACTTCAAGTAAAGTACTTTGATGTACTTTTCTACTTCAAGTCTGCCGTTTCCCCCTTGTAAGCAACACTATATGTATATAACTCGAGCGAAAGAAAAACAAAGGATTTCAAGCTAAAAGACATTGATATATGGTTACAAGGACATACGGATAAAATAGATATTTCCTTAGTACCTATAGTTGTTTGGCTCAGGGAGCGTCACAAAGGCTATCCGTCTTTTTTTGGTCTTCTTCGTCCCAATATTGTAATATAAAATATAATATACACTTAAAAAACACAAAAATAATATATTATTACTTTCTAATGACAAATATGAGATATATTGTTAACTTTTTCTTGATAAAAAGTAGAGATACAATGGTTATTTATCTTTTTAGAATTGGGTGTGAGTGTGGGTGTGTCAAAGGAAGAATAGCATCTATATCCACCCACACCCTTGCAAGCAAGAGTAATATCGATACATATGGCTACTTATACAGTAATAGCTTTGATTCAACGTCTCCATCTTCGAATATACTCTTACAAAATGATGACGGTGGTGACAATGGTCAGTTCAGTCTAACATATACTTTTCTTGTAGACTCAATCTACGTTTTGGTAGTCACAACATTTTATCCGAATGTTACTGGCTTGGAGAATACATCCGATTCCGCAATGTTGAACATTCCGGAACCAATTCCATCTAATTCCCGGAATTCCGTTTATCCATTCCGATTCAATTCCGGAATTCCGGGAATCGCTGCCGACCAATTCCATCTAATTCCCGGAATTCCGTTTATCAATTCCGATTCAATTCCGGAATTACACGGAATTCAAACGGATTCAGCCTAACTCCCAACGGTTCCGGAATTCAGCGCACTTACACCAACATCCACACCCAGACTTATCGCAACACCCACACTGACACCCACACTTATGGAAATGCCCACACTGACTCCCACACTTATGGCAACACCCACACCATGCAATTCCGGTACGGAGTTCCGGGAATTAGGTCGAACAGGAATTGAGCGGAATCATACGGAGTTCCTAGGAATTCCGTCTAATTCCCACCGATTCCGTAGTGACCTAATTCCGGAATTCCGCACCGGAATCGGATCATCACGAAATAGATAAGACAAGCTGGAAGAGTGATACAAGTTGTAATTCCGGAATTCCTTGCGATTCCGGAATTGAGTGATCAATGGACACTTGATGTATCTGATAGCTTGGTGACGACTGCAATTCCGGTACGGAATTCCGGGAATTAGGTCGAACAGGAATTGAACAGGAATTGAACGGAATTGAACGGAATTACACGGAATTCCGTCTAATTCCCACCGATTCCGTATTGAGCTAATTCCGGAATTCCGCACCGGAATCGGATCATCACGAAATGGATAAGACAAGCTAGAAGAGTGATACAAGTTGTAATTCCGGAATTGAGTGATCAATGGACACTTGATGTATCTTATAGCTCGGTGACGACTGCAATTCCGGTGCGGAATTCCGGGAATTAGGTCGAACAGGAATTGAACGGAATCACATGGAATTCCTGGTAATTCCGTCTAATTCCCACCGATTCCGTATTGAGCTAATTCCGGAATCGACGGAACTGATTCCGGGGGCGGAACTGGTTCCGGAATGTTCAACATTGCGGAATTGAATGACTGCTCCTGGCTTGTTCTCTGTCAGTGCATCTGGCCCGGGATTCGATACTTTCTCTGCATACGTAAGCACAAAGACGCTGTGATCAAATCGTCAGCGTGTTATTATTAAAATTTTAGCAATCCTTCGAACAATCAATTTTTTATCATGTGCAATAGAAATTAAAGAAATAAATCAAATATCAGTTGGACGCGTTCGCGTTAAGAAAGAATTAGGTCTCGAATTTTTTCTTGAATCAAATCATGGTGGTGGCACATATAAATATCTTTTCATTCATATACATTCTTCACATATAAAGTATTTGTTGCACAATCTTCTTCAATATTACACATGGGTGTGGTAATCGTGTCTCTACACCTGACTACAAACTATCTTTTCATTCTATAATATCTTAGAGTAAAGAATTCCTAAAATTTCAATGATATCAGGATCTATGCTGGCTGCTCTTGGGACATCACAACGGAAAAATCGTTTCTATGATCTCTTTCAAAAGAAGCCATAAATACACCCACTTAGTCAATACTCTCTTCTTTTATTTGTATTCTTAACAGTAAACATCGTACAGTAAACGCGAATGGAATAATGACTATGCTTGTAGAAAAGACATGCATTGGCAACTATATCCACAACTAATCTCAAATCTCAAAGTCTTTTTTGAACAAAACAGATCTGCTCTTTCAAATCTTGAATATCTTGATGAGTTGGAGGCAAAGAATATTGTGCTATTTCAAGTGCCTTCCTATAAAATGAGAGTGCAGTTCCATAGTGTCCCATAGATTTATGAACGAAAGCAATGTTGTTGTAGGTCGTAGCAAATGATAAATGATTTGGAGAGAGCGATTTTTCTTTGATTTCAAGTGTCTTTTGATAGTATGTGAGTGCTTTCGAGTAGTTTTCCAGAAAATCATGAACGAGACCAATGTTGTTATAGATAATAGCCCGTGATGGATGATTGGCAGGAAGTGATCTTTCAAAAATTTCACATGCTTTATGATAGAACGAAAGTGCAGTCGAATAGTCTTCCATTTCTCGATGTACCTTTCCGATGTTGCTAAAGGTTGTGGCAAGTGATGGATGATTCAAGGAAAGAGATTTTTCTTGAATTTCAAGTGCCTTTTCATAGAAGTGAAGTGCCGTGGCATAGTCTTGCATCGAATCATGTACAGAACCGATATTGTTGTAAGTTGTCGCCAATGATATATCATTAGACGAGAGAGATTTTAGTTTGATTTCAAGTGTTTTTCGATAGAATGTAAGTGCAGTCGTGTAGTCTCCTAGCGAGTCATGTACCGAACCAATATTGCTATAGGTGATTCCCAAATCAATGTGTTTGGGTGCAAGATATTTTTGCTGAATTTCAAGTGTTTTTTGATAGAATGCAATTGCAGCTGATAGATCACCCTTTTGTTTCATGATATATCCAAGTTGATTATTGAGATGGGCCAACATTTTCCAATCGTCATCTCGTGTCAAACTGAGCAATGTCTTATAGATATCTTCGGCTTTGTTCAACTCACCCATTTTCACTAGCAACGTACCTAAGCGATCCCATCCTGTTCCAACTCCGATCTCCTTTCGTATTTGATTAGTCAGAATTTTTAGTTGCTCATCATCATTCAACGTTAATTTCAGCTCTACTTCCCATATTCCATCCTCTATTGGTCTCATTGCACAGATTCGAAAGACGGTATGCATTGAAAGTAGTACCTCCTTTTCATCGTAAAAGCTTATATCCTTTCCTAACACAGCGAAAATACCCGAAGGATCAACTGACATCTGAAAGAGAATAGCTGTCATGCTGGGATCACTTTGAGCAAGATAAGCGAAACTCTTTGCGGTATCTCTATCCATACTCGTCGACAAGAAATTATTGAATGACAATAAACCACCTTTGTTGTTTTTCAATTTTTCAAATTCATCAGCTATCATGCCTTGTCCTCGATACACTTCTAATGGTTCTCGTAACTGTAATTCTAAATGAATTTCTTCGATTTGTCGATGGATATCTCGTATGAAGAATCCCATCTTGATAATTTTTTCAATATTCAGAGTTCGCAGAGCCTTGTTTAACATCACATAGAGAAAACAATCGCGAGTATACCACCAGATGGGGGACGGATCTTGGTCGAGTTCCTTCGAATGCGACGGATATGGATAGTATTGTTCGAATTCGTCAATAACTTTTAATTCGTCTTTATCTGCAGAGAATTGCTCGCGACATAACTTGACGAACTCATTCTTTGCCTTGCTGTTATAATCCACATCGAGAAGAATCTCTTTGAGTATTTGTGAGTACATGAATGATGGGTCTAGTTCATCTGAACTAGTACCAGTAACATTAGCAGAAGGTACCACACTGGTTGAAGCAAAATTATCCTCACACTGTCGACTACGGAGCTTGAGTAAGTTACATAATGTGTCGAACTGAGTAGCAGTGCCCTTCACTTTGCTCCACTCTTGGTTCCACCTAGCATTACTCGGCTGGTTGTTGTCAAATACGTAGATCGAATCGACTTGAACGACTTTATGAATACGAGGGAAAATCGATCGGGCAAAAGTATCCGATACAACGAGAAACAGCTTTTCGGATCGAGGTCGAGTAATATAGTCTATAAATTGATCCGGATCATTAAATATGTTAGTTGCATCGGCAATGGTTCGAAATCGGGCAAGTGAATTTCGAGAGGTTTCATCAGATTCTTTTATGTTTGGATCCAACCAAACAATATTGAAGTGTTGAGCAAAACGCTGCACTGAGTGGCATCGTTTCGATTTTCCTTGCTCTCTATCAGGCGACTCATCTCTGAAGTTGGAAATGAACTTCGTCTGCATCAGATTATTTCTGCAAGTTATCGAAGTGCTGTTGGTAGCGATTATTATCGCCAAATTCTTAAGAATGACAAATTTTCATTCTCTTCCGTTTCTCTGCTTTTTGTTTACAATGAATAATGCGCTGATGCTTTCTTTTTCGGTTCTGTCACTGCTTGCAGAGAAATAAAGCTTGTTGTTGGAGTTTTTTTCAATAATATGTCATAATGAATTTCGCCTGTAGATGCTATATCTCCATAGGAATGTTTGCAGTGGCTTTATAAGCATTTCGGTAATTTTTGTGATTTATTGTGTTTTCATTGATTGAGTATTATTTGAAATAGATCTCTGTATTCGATATTTGGTACAAGTAAAAAAGCTAGGCAGAGAACAATAGAATCCTTTGTCATTCGTTGACTAGGATTCCATGCATTTTATTTATCGAAAAATTCATTCATGTAGATAGAATAAAATTATTATTGATTGCTTCACGTTCTTTTCTTTCATGTTATTTTGATGCGAAGTTAATGTTATTGTGCACGCAATGTTTGAATAGCTACTTCCAGTTTTTAAACAAAAATAAAATAAGAATACGGCAAATATTGCAGTCTACTTAAGTTGCACAATAATTTTTCCAATGTTCAAGAAAAGAACAAAATACTCAGTTGAAGTAACGCTGGCTTAGAAAATACGAAACAACTTATTTTTGGCTACTGTGTCGCTTTTACACCAGTGAACTTTTCAAGCATATTTACGTAGTATCAAGTGTTGACGCCTTTCGATCTTCGAAAAATAGAAGATGAGAGAATTATTATCTTGAAAACGAAGAAAAAGAACTGAAAGAACAGCCTACACTGAATAAAATTTCATCTTACTTTTAAAAACAATTAATATTTATTATACGAAATGCATAACTATCTAAAATAAAAATTTTTATAACCGAGTTTTCAACAGTGTTTTCTGGATACTTAAGAAAAAATTTGTCTACGACTTTTCTTTTCTTTGAACGATTTGATTGCTTCATCATTGCTTCCATATTTTCAAACTTGCTTTTATACTAATATAAGCTATTCGTTCACGACGATTCACTTACATACTCATTGCTTCATGGTCTTGAGAAGAGACTTCATTGCAACGCCGTTATTCTAGGTTTTTCATATTATGATAAATCGTATATTTCTATCATACTCCTGCTAAAATTGTTTTTCTTTGCTCATAACGCGACTTAAAATTAAAAGAGTTGAAAGTAAAAATACATTATCAATTTTTGAAGCCACAATATCTATGCTAATTAAGAATTTCTTTGCAATTTTTTGGCACTCGCAAGTCAATATATTTGATTATTCGTGTCTCTTGATTGATCGCTGAAAAATGATGGTTGATATCCTTCTTATAATGATTGTCGTTTGATTTATCTTGAACTTCTGAAAGAATCATCACACAAAGAGTTTAAAAAGTCATCAATATAGAAATGAGATAGAATCTTAAGATGATTCTTTACTATTTACTTCTCATCAGAATAAAATTATAAAATAAAATTCGTAATAGTCAGCATCATAAAGTCTTTTTAGTAGTTTCCACGCAATGAGTACGATTAAAAAATACACGGTGTTAGATTATCTACTCCAATTCAGCTAATATTCGATTAGAATTGTTCGAATTATTTTTCGTAGTAGCTACTCTACCTAAACATTAGCTCTAGTTGTGGTTATATTAGTATCGTGACCATCACTGCATCGAAACCCAGCTTGATTTTCGTGTAATAATATAATTCGGTTTTCGAGACAGCCAAAAAAATCAAGTGAGTTGACTTGCAGTGATTTAGAGATGAAGAAATTGAATTTTCACTCGTCGTAAAAAATAATATCCGAGTTTGTCAGCAGTACACCTCAAGCGAAGAAGAAATTCTTATTGGAATGAAGAACAAGCAAAAAATGTGAAGTTGCTTTCTTTTTCTTCTTTTATGGCTTATCATATGGAAACTGCTCGGCTGCGGGTGTGGATGTGAGTGATCGAAGAAGAAGAAAAATCCACACTCACACCCCAGAAATCAACAAATTTTCAGTTATCATAAAAAACGTATTCTACAGCATATTTTTTATAAATTTTTTTTTATTATAGAATATAAGCTTGATTTTCTGCACACAATTTCGCAGATAAAATTCAAAATGAATCGAGTGACTATCACTGATAAATACGATTATATCAATGAAGACTCCATCAGTGAAGGTTTGAAATGTAAAATTTGTAGTAATCCTTTCATCGGTCCTGTAAAAACAGAATGCATACCGAAAGCACATGCATTTTGTCACAATTGTATTACAAAGTGGCTTCAACGAGACATCATATCCGTCGTGTCGTCAACCTGTTAAAGAAAAAGATTTGACTCCAGTCACCGAACGTATTTCAATCGATATACTCAATGAACTTCGGGCCAGACATCCATTTTGTCAAGAAAAAGAATTATAAAGAGGTGATATTAATGAACACGTCAATAAAAACTGTAAGTTATACGGCGAAAAATTCTTTGTCCATCAGCAGATATTAAATGTTCATTAACTGGAACACATGAAGAATTCGAAAAGCATTTACAGACATGTCCATATCCCGCATTACGATCAAACACTGACTGAACTTATTTTCAATAACACACAGCTTACTGAAAACTTGAATCAACATCAAATTCAAATTGAAAAACTTCGAAAAGAAAATTAAGAAATGAAAAAGCAACTGAAGCAACAAAAATTTCAGTGTTAAGCTCAAAACAGCCAACCGACTACCTCATGAACTAAACAGAAATAGAGGAAGTAAGTCTACTGAATACACCTTGATGCCAGAAAAAGATTATCCATAGGCTTAAAATGTGGAATCTACATAGCCAATAAACTAATAAACATTTATTTTTTTAGAAATAGCAAACTCATCTACGCGAAACAAATAGACAACCGATGACTACTAAAGCATCCTGTGATAATTGTCCTGGCTGTTGGCGAGGCGCTGTTCGTGGTTCTTATTTTCGAGGTCAACTAGGTGGTGGTTTTCAACCTGGAAAAACTCACTGATTGTGATTGTAATTGTCATAAATAAGCTATTATTGCGTCAATTACAATTATCTATCGAATTTCTGTTCGATACATTTAAAATATACTTTGGATTTTTGTATTGAATACTTTAAATTATCTGTCAATATGGATGACACTTGAACTTTACTTTGAAATTAAAGTTAAAGTAAACCTCAAGGTAGCGGATGCAGCTACCGGCGATAAGAAGAAATCCACAAGCTAAATAGAAACTATTGTATGTTGCCACACTTTGATGAGCCTTACTTGTATCGTAAAAGGTCAAATGTTTCCATTTACACGTAAACAATTGCGATTTGCAAAGATAAAATCACATTCTCTCAACCATATAAATCAGGGCTCCTAATGGGATGGGATGGGACGAAATTTTCGTCCCGTGGGATAATGCAAGTCGTCCCATCCCATCCCATGGCTCCCATGGGATTCGCTATATTACGAAAAATCTTACTGAAAATCAAGGTTTGTTTTTTTGTAACTGGAAATTCGAAGTTTTCCAGCATTCCGATTTGAATATTGGAATTATGGATGCACCAATTCCTAGTACATTGCAAGAAAGATGACATTTTTGCCTGATGTAGAGTGGACCGGTCCTCTGATTCCATATATCGCCAAGACCATTTTTTTGCTCTATGTAAAACGATAGCTGAGATTTATGAAAGATTATAAAACGTTTTCGGATTTGACTCAGAATTTGAATTTTCAAGTCGTTTTTGGTCAAATCCAATTCAGTTTCAGACTTGCAGTTTGCATTACACAAATTCTAAGAATAGATTTGAAAAGAACGTTCAAGACTGAACAGAAAAAAAGAATAAGTAAAAAGAGGCTTAATCCATAACTCCCAATGCTGAGAACATGTAAACATTGGATAAAAAATTCAAGAAATTGACAGGATTGGATCTTTTCCCTACTTAAAAATGGCGTGCCCGGTAGTGAGAATTATCGATTGAACATCTCTTTCTTTATATTTTTCTGTTCAGTTTTGAACGCTTTTTCAAATCTATTCTTAGAATTTGTGTAATGCAAATTGAAAGTTTGAAACTAGGTTGGATTTGGCAGAATTTGACGGAAAACGACTTGAAAATTGGAATTGGGAGTCAAATCCAAAAACGCTTTTTCATCTTTAATAAATTTGGATCATAGTTTTTTATAGATCGAAAAAGATGATCTTGGCTGATATATGGAACGGAATCAGAGGACGACTGCCTCCTACATTAAGCAAAAATTTTATCTATCGTACCATGTACTAGAAATTGGTGCATTCCTGGTTGGAATATCATTATCAATACCTTTTAATTCTGCTTGTGATGTTGTAAACGAAATTTGATTTTCTCAACTGAATATTCCTGCTCATGTCGTCGAAATCGCCTAAGTTTTGATGATACATCGCGATTTTGATAAATGTTAGCCATTAATTGCGATTGATCGCCGCTTTTTTGAGTAACGCCGATCTATCACGATTAATCACCGATTTTTCAAGTAATATAAATGCATCGCGATTAATCATCGATTTCTTAAGTAGCGCAGATGTATCATCATAAATTGTTGACTATTTTGAGATTTGTGATTGGTCGAAACTAACTGCGAATTTTCAGATATTTTCACCAAAAACATATTTTAAAGTTTTTTAACATACTAGAAGACAATTATCTAACTCATTAATTATTGATTTATTAGCTTAGATAAACAAAATGGCGAACTTGTTAATCTCCTCTTGTTTAGTCGAACTGTATCATAATAAATTACATAATCGATTACAATGATTGGTTTATATCACCAATCTTTGATTAGTTGCAACAGAAATTTTTATTGCTTCCTATACAAATGAAGATTAGTTTTTGATCAATATAATTACATAGGCAGCTTCTTTCAATCATCCCAACTAATTGAAGAACATTTTTAAGCATATTCGTGTAATCAGTTAACAAAGAAGAAGAGTATTCTCAGTTTTTTCTCTTCTCTTTCATATAAATTTTCACTTCAGAATAAATTTTATTCATTTTTTTTCGTCCATAGAAATTTATAAATTATTCTTCTGTTGTACTCTACATTAAAAACCAGATAGAAAAACGAATCACATCACTTGAATGAGATTCGATTTGGTCTGATTGCGTTCGAAAAGGGGTAGACGTGGAAAATGTTTCGAGAGTGAAAGTCAGTATTTTATCATCCACACATATCCTTAAGTTATTCTTTTATTTTTTAAGTTACTCATATAGGTGCCATAGCCAATGGATTCATTATATCATTAAAAAAATCTATCTTAATAAAGTAATGAAATATATCTTCGTTTTAAAAATAACCAGGAGATGTCAATTTCTTCTCATGTTTTTATTTGTTAAATATAGATTATAAAAAAATATTTATATTTAAAGATAGATATAAATCACATTTATTTTGTTTTAAATTAAATAATTTTGTGATAATATATATTTTCATGAAATTTAGTTAGAAATATTTTTTATATTTAAATATGAATTGTTATCATTCAAATTTACTGTTACATGCAAATTATCAAAATAAATTATTTATATTTATTTTAAAGTAACAGGAAAATTACATCCCTAGTTTTTATTCTCAGTAGCATTTTCGTGGTTGTAACAAAATTTGCTGAGTACACTTAAAAAATTCAACAATCTCATATATACGCAAGTTTAGTACAGTTGTATATTTCATGATTCCAAAATACAAGTTCATCTGGTCGAATCTGTTCTACAGTAATAAAAAACGAATTGCTACGCACTTAATGAGATCAAGAGTATATCAGTCGCTCTCAGGGAACTCAAACGGAAAAGTGAGAGACGCGTTCTATAGATATCGAAAGTCTTGAAAACTCTAACTTTTTGTACCTTTTTTCATGAGAAATTTAAGCTGATTACACAACCGTAAATTGGTACTTCTTCAGATCGACGACACCCCCAGTTTATTGGTCGTAACAATGAGAGGAAAGAAAAGAAAAGTTATTGGCTCATTTAATTCAGTCAATGAAAAATAAATTGATAAGAGAGAGAGAGATAGCATACGCTTCTATATTGAAGAGTGATTTAGTAAAAGAAATGGGTTGAATAAATACTTCATGTTATTTATTTTAAAAAAAGGAGAAAAGAAAAAAAGAAAAACAAGAGATAGAAGAGCAAAAATAGGAAGAAGATGAATCTAGAACAAAAAACAAAAGTAATAGAAATAGTATTTTATGAAATTAAGAGAGAGAAAAAAGAAAAACAAACTTACTTAAAACTTACTGGATACCTACTTATACGAGTGGATATTGTTCTTGAATTAAACGAATTAAGTTCTCGAATGGACGGTTACCAAATCGACGACGCCACATGAATTTTAATAAGTGACTACCCAGTAAAGTACGATGTTGTCTCATTTGATTTTTCTTCTTAATTTTGGCGACCATCCACATATTTTCAATGTTCTGTGTATGTACTAATGTTGTTGGGTTAACAAAATTAACAGAATGATTGACTGTTTGATGACCATAACGATGAGAAGCATTATTAGGGTGACTGAGTGCATTATAAGCTGCCCATTGATTACTGTAAATTTTTGTAACAGGCATAAAGAATTCGTAGATGATTGGAATTAATGTTGCTGCATCACGTCGATCTACAAGTACAGCAAAACATTCACGAGTAACCCGATCAATCCCTCCAAAAACCCACTGATTATCTATCTGACGACCTCGATGATATTTTCGTTTAGTCCATGCGCTTTCATCGATCTCAACAATATGACCAATATCACCAATAATTGTTGGATGTTGAATGAAATATTCAACACATAAATCGCGCATGAAATTCTTCCAATCGACGATTGTTACGTCACCTAAAATGTTAACATTTCGTTTCAAGAATTTGTGTGAATCCAAACCTTGTGACCAGAACATCATTAAATCCAATATTTGTTTTAATGAGAGCCGGCTCTGTGAAAAAAAGTACTGTCACGTAAAGAACGGGATGACTTACATGTCCGACAACGCCACTTCCATTTGTCGGCTGCGGTGGCACAAGCACCTAAATGCCAATTGGTATGATTCTTAGGATATGGCTGAGTAGGAAGCACATGTATCAGGCCAACTTGTTGGCAGAACTCTATAATTTTTTCATTTGTTGAAGTTAATTGATTCCACTCTCGAACATTTAAATCATCAAGAGAAGGTAGTGGAGCATAAGCCATTATGATAGTTAGAAAGATTATTAAGAAATGAATCGCATTCAAGAACATTTTTTTCATATTAAACATGAACTCATTAATCATTTAATTGAATTATCCCTTATTATAATTATTCTTTTTTTATTTAGAACTAGAATAGGTTGGTATAGAAGTGTACGCCATCTCTCTATCTCTCTTATCGATTTATTTTTCATTGACTGAATTAAATGAGCCAATAACTTTTCTTTCCTTCCTCTCATTGTTACGACCAATAAACTGGGGGTGTCGTCGATCTGAAGAAGTACCCGTAAATTTAGTCTCAATTTTTCTTAAAAATTGAAAAAAAAGCAGCAATTTGAACGATTATGTCGCGATAAGATCTCACGATACATCGCCTTAATATCCCGCGATATAATCGTCGATTTTTTAGCGATTTTGAGGACATGGGTGTTTATCCGAAACTAAGGATGATAATGAGAAAGAAATAATTATAGAAGGTGATATTGAACAATTTATAAAACAAAATATGATGATATTTTATTAAAGCATTCAAACAAAAAGAACATTGATGTTTATTTCTGTTTTCTATGTTTTATCGTATTCTTTATTCAATTGTTCGAATAGAGCTTGGAGTTGGGTTAATGACCAGTACAGAAAAAGAATGATAATATTCACACTTTTCACCTATTGTCAAGTGTGACATAAATGAGTAATCATTTTTCTTTAAAAAAACAATCACATTTCCCATGGGATTAGGAACTCATCCCATCCCATGGGATATCTAAAAAAAAACAAGTTGTCCCATGGGATGGGATTATCCCATCCCATTAGGAGCCCTGATATAAATACTATAGAGGCAATCAATCAATGATTAAACGAAAAGAAGTTTTTTTCTATATTCAAACATAACTTTGATAGTAAGTAGATTGTGTTTTTTTTAAGAAGAAATAATTTTCCTGGCGAAATTTTTTTTCATTTTTTCCTGCAGAATATTTATCTTTCGTATGAAATATTATAATTGAAACGAAATTTGCCATTAAAGTTTATTGGAACAAAAATATATTGATTTTTCTGGAGCTCAACTGACTATATTCTTACTAGTTTTCAACAAGAATTTCGATAAAAAAATCATTTTTTGCTTTAAAATCATCGCTAAACTATATGAAATATAGTCTAATTATACATTTTTATTGGAGAGAACAAAAAATAAGATTTGAGATCGACAGCATGAGAAAATGACTGTACTCTTTAATTATGAATCAAGCCGGTTTTGTCGAATTGATAAGATGGAATGGAGTGATCAAATATTCATTGTAATTAATGGCAAAAAAACAATTTTTGCTTTCAGAAGTGGTGTAAAAAACTGATCAGCGATTATCGAGAATCAAAACATGATAAAATTGATATCTTCTTGGACAGTCATGCATTTGCTGATCATTAATTTCTTATCCTTTGATCTGATCCAATGTAGGATCAATTGGAAAGGAAATAACTGGGCGAATGGTTGTGATTTCAAAGGAAATGATCTTTCACATGTTCGGGTTTCAGCAGAACAATGTGGTGGAAAATGTGCTAGCACACATGGATGTACTCATTTTTCTTGGAGCAAATGGAATGGTGGTACTTGTTGGATGAAGAAGGGTCATGTTTCTAAAAGCAATGCGTTCTCTACAAAAGATTGGAGTATGGTCTGTGGTGTAAAAGGTAGGAGATACATTCCTCATCAAGATAGCTAAAACAAAAGAGAAAGAGTCTCGTTATTCTCATGATTGAATATCATGCGATAGTATAGATGTGTTACAAATATTAGATATATTCCATATATCTGCTATATGGATATACATTTCTTTATTTTGATATTGTTGAAAATTTGGAACTTTAGAATCAAGTAAAGGCGAATGGGTTCGTGTATGGGAAGATAATTTCGATTGGAACGGTGGAATCGATACTAATAAATGGGAATTTGATGTCGGTGTCGGTGAAAATGGCTGGGGTAAATATATATTTGTGTTCGATTTCGTTCTTTTCCATTTATATTATTTACATATGTTAGCGTAAAAAATCCTGAGGATCTCAACTTTCTCTGACTAATACAGGCAATTTATTTTATGCGTATTTTGACTGACTCTAGTATTGTTATTTATAAATTAAATGGACAGTCTTTTTTTTTACTAAAATTACCAACGAAGAGAGCTCTATAGAATCTGAAAGAAAAAAGCATGTCATGAAAAGCGTATGTTTTCGTGATAAACTACTTGTGGAGGGTGAGGACGTTTTATTTCTAATGTGCTTAAACTTTTCGAAATTCTATAGAGAAGAGTCATTTCTCAAATTACTCGATACACATATATCTTTTATTTGATATAAGATGCAATGTCATTTGCTGTTGGAAGTGTAACCCAGGAAAAAATATATCACAAATTTAGGAAATAATGAGAAACAATACTACACAAATAATCGCGTGGAAAATGCTCGTTGTGAACTATTTCCAGGGAGTAACAATGGCCGTCTGATTGTAGAGGCACGCCGAGTAAGTGAACAAATAGATATTTTAGTGAATCCACCCTGCTTATATTTATATTTTTGTTCAAGGAAAATATGGAAAATTGTCAATTTACTTCAGCTCGTCTTAAGAGTAAAGCCAAATGGACATATGGACGTTTGCAAATTCGGGCCAAATTACCGACAGGTCGTGGTCTTTGGCCAGCTCTTTGGATGGTAACTATCGATTTAATTGTGTTTTTCTTATCTATATAAAATGCATTGTAGTTACCAGAAAAGCGTACGTATGGTAATGCCTATTGGCCAGATAACGGTGAAATCGACTTAATGGAACAGGTGGGATATGATCCATTCCGTATTCATTCAACTGTACACACACAAGCAAATAATCATATGAAAAATAATCACCCCAGCAATTCCATAATTGTGAATGATGCTGTTTCAAATTTTAAAATTTATACACTCGATTGGAATGCTGATAAAATTGAAATGTTTGTTGGCGATAACAATAATCCTTTAGCTAATAGAATTTTTATTTGGAATAAACAGGGAGATTGGACAAAATGGTAAGATATTGATTTGTCACTATTGAAATTTTCGGAGTTATTAAATAAAAAATTTACAACGTTTAGGCCATTTGATAAGCCATTCTTTATTATTATCAACATTGCTGTGGGTGGTAATTGGTGAGTATTTCAATATTAGCATGAAAGGTTATTTTTGATTATGCCTCAAAACTGTGAAGACACTATCACGATTGTTATCATAGGCCACACAGATATACACAAAATAACAACAGAATACTATTGAGAATTGATCTCATCAAATTCAGATTGAGTACCACTCGTTGTGACGAAATAGTTTCTTGAAAAGATTATTCCAACCTTATTATGAAAAATAAAATAGGATCGTTCAATTGATGATACGATGTAGAATAAGAAGATTTCAAAATAGATTCATTTGTTTCAGGGGTGGTGCACAAGGTATTGATGACAATATTTTTCCTCGTCGAATGGAAATTGATTGGGTGCATTATTACCAACGACGTTAAACATCTCAAAATACATACGCTTCGGTTAATTCTATTCTTTCTATTGATGCGGATCAGAATGATAAAATAAATTGAAGAATTCAAAGAAAAACAGTCATATTGGGCTCGTTTACTGAAACACAGTAATATGTCTTAACAAACACGAATGACTCGTTAAGTAAAGATTATAAAAGCATAGTATGAACCAAAACTGCATCTTACAATAACTGGCCATAGATATTCTGTAGTAAAGCTATCTGAATTTCTCTTCAGATAATGAAAATTATTTTAGATTCTGATTTTTTTGTAAGCATATATATAATTTCTACGATATAGAAAACTTATTAATGCGTTTGAGAAAGTTTGCATGGAAATTCTCTTCACTGTGTTGCTTTCACTGCTTCTAATTTCGCAGTTACACCCACATCCGACCGCGGTTAACCGGTGACTTTCGATCGGTTTGTGCGACATGGAATATTTACAGCTGCTGGATTCTACTTTGAAAATGATTTGACTTATACATTATAATTATATTTAAAAAAATCACTTAAAAAGTTTCATTGTGTCAAAAAAAATACTTATAAAAGAAGCACAGAGTAAACTCACTTTAGAAGAATTCTTTGGTAAAAATATTATCGATCATTCGGTTTGAAAGGTCTTATTTCCTCCGATTTTCAAGCATTATTATAGCAGTTCAATTTTGTTCGAATTAGATGAAGACAAAAAGCACAAAAAAATGAATAAATACTTTCGAAGGCCCAACAAAAACAAAAGCATAAAAAGCAATGACAATAAAAATGTTCGATTGTAATATGGATTGAAGTATGTTTTAAAATGCATTGTTATTGAAAGAAAAGCATCACCACTTAACTATGAGAATGGAACAATCTGTTTTAGAACATTGCATTTTAGTCATATATTAATCGAAAAAATTTATTTTAATAAAACAAATGAAATGATGTACCTGTGGAATATCCATTCTCTCCTGTATGGCACAATAATTTTCATTTTTAGCAACTTACCTGAGGCTAATGAAAAAATATGGTCTCATGGAATGGGGCATCATGGGAACTTGTTTTCAATCTTTCAAAATCAATAAAATCTATTACAGGCATGGTATTAGGTATTAATGGTGATATTTATTTCATTACCGGTAATGATCCAATTAAGTCACGTTAGTATTAATAAAACTCTATGCTTTTTAAAATTAAAACAGCAAGATTTATTGATTTTTCTTAGCTGAATATCTCGTATGTGTAGCGACAAATGGGTTAATATTAATACGTTGGAAATTATATCTTGAACGAGACGACGGAATGACAACTACTGGTGTTACAAATATTGCTTCGAATATGAATGGAACATTATTTTATGGAGTATCATGGTTTAAGGATACGAATTATTTAAATAAAATTTGTCGTTTATCAAATCCGGAAACAAATAATCCAATTGAAAAATGTGCTTCTAATACATATTTTTCTCAAACATTTCAAGGTCCGCTATCCATCGATGGATGATTCATCGGAACTCTTAATAGTTACTCTTTATGAAGAATCATTTGCTCTGATTAATACAACCAGTTTACAAATTGAATATCAGAGTCCATTCGATATTGGATCTTCAAGCAGTTCTCATTACAATACTAACCAAACTGAAATTTATTGGATTGGACTTGACGATCATTTACGAAAAGTAAATATTCATGGTGAAGCATTAATAACTGTTGAGGTTAATGGAGCTGGAAATCAAAATGATGCTTTTAATAAGCAACAAAATATAATTGTCGGAGTTGGGCAAAATTTCACAGCACCTTCGGCTCCGTTTGTTGTTTCTGCGTGGAATGTTGATTCAAATGTTAGTTTTACTTTACTTTGGCAATTGAGTCAACCAGTTGAAATTGCAACTTCATCAACACATCCAGTTGTTGATGATAGAACGAATATAACATATGTTAGTATTCTCCCATATATTTCTGCAATTGATTCTCGTGGAAATACTTTATGGAAAACTGAAATAACTTCTCGAGATGAAATATATGCATACAGTCTTGTTGCATCTTGCCTTACATTGAATACTTGTGTTCTTATTTCAACGTTTGATACTTCTAATCAACAAACTCCAAAAGTTCTCTTTATTGTTCCAGTAAAAACAACTACTGGCGTTGTTTTACCGCGAATTAATATTGGAGTTCATCCAGATGTATTGACTTATGATCAATGTCCAATGCTTGTAGAAAATCAAATGCTTTATCTTCCTTGGTACTATTTAAGCGACACCGATAGCTTGCCATTATACATTATTGGGATTCCACAAATTACTTCTTTATAATACATATTTTAACAAGATTAATTCAGTGAGATTTATTGTATTAAAAGCAAGCATTCAATAAAATATAAATAGATTTTCTTTAGCACTGAAAATAATTCCTCTAGAAGGACAAGGATGAGGAGAATCTGCCATGATCAGCTTTGTCCATGATGAAGAATTTATCAGATAATGTATCTATTATGAATTGATGAATTATTAGTTTCAGTTTAGTCGAAAAATTGGCAACTATCGTTTCAATGGTAGATGGTAGTTAACGTATTATGTAGTGATCGATGTCAACTGTGTGATAGTTCAGTTATTAATGATTTGCATAACCGATAGAAATAAGGAATATTTTAATGCATATGCCCATGTGGACACTTGAAAGCTATGACTTCATCAGCTCATGTTTCAATTTTGAAACTACTACGTTTGAAAAAAAACATTTTCGTTTTCAGAAAAGAGACTTCTAATTGAAAAGATTATTTTATTCTGTCTCGTATCCTGAACCAACTTTCCCAATGATTTTCGTTTTGCTGTGAATTGGAAATAAATAAAATTGACCTGCTATTAGGTATTCTGAAGATATTTTACCTTTTTCCGAATTCTATATTATTATTGAATGTATTTTCTGACTTACGAACTAAAAAATATTCTACATCGTCTTCTTGTGCTAACGACACAGCGCTTTCAAACTCCATAATGTGTTGGAATTTCACAGTTGATTCTTTCCTTAGTTGATATTCGTTTTGTTTATCCGCGAAATCTTGTCAAGACGCATTTCTTAATAAGTTAATTTAATACTCAACTTGGTCTAAGCAACCAATTTCTAAATTACATTCAATTAATTCAGATAAAACTTTACATATAAATATTTGTGAATTATCTTCGCCAAGGATTTCTGTTGTAGCACGTTCTTGCAGTACTTTTTATTTTAAATTTTCTTTCTCTTTCTTTTCAATGAATAGTAATTATTTAACGTTGATAGATGCGCGCCCCCGTTGTAATTGTGCTTCGCTAATGATACGTTCTATACGTTTACTGTTTTCTTCATTGTTATGAACCAATTCGCATGGGTTACTGACGGAAATACTTTCAAGATTGGCATTTTGAATTCGAATACATTTGAAATCTGCACCCTCTTTGAGACATTAGTCGTTCTCTACAAAACAAAGTTCATGTATCCATTTTCTTCCTCAATTTTAACCGTACAACGGCGTTCCCTGGAATCGAAGGTAACTTGTTTTGTTCAAGAGTCGGTGTCAAATAAAGATCACAAGTTGAATACAAAAAATATTTTGCTACTTTTACAATATTAAAATTATTACTTATTCGATATTTACCATCAAACTGATGAATCGATTTTTCTAAATAAAATTTTACTGAAAGTAAATTATCTTTAACAAGACCTTTACTATAGTAGTTGTAGTTCGCATATGCTATATCATAATAAAGCTTAGCAATTCTATCTGCATAACCAAGCACTAACCCGTTTCTTAAACGATCTCTAAATGAATTACGATTCTCATTGATTTCTCCTGATAATACTATAGCTTGCTCTTTGATTCGAGCAATTGTTATCTCTTCTAAAGAACTAAGTTTATCATCCTTTCCAAAAATTGCTTCCTTTAATTCCTTCGAAAGCATATTTTTCAAAATCTTACTTTTACATTAAATTGGTTTCGTCGTACAGTATAAGTTCTAATCAGTATTGTAGAATATTATTATCATGTAAAATCAAATTATTTCATCATTAAAAAGTCATGATTTTGGTGGGCATTTCTGGACCATTCCTCCCGTTGTTTTAGCAAACCTTAGAATATGTTGCAAAAACAAAATATGAAACCCGATAATCTTTTACTTAATGGAGAGAAAAGATATTGGGTTAAAAAGTAACTAATGAAAATAGATGACATTACCATGCATGCATGTACAAGTAATAAATAAAAAAGTTGGTGGCGTTACTTTAATTTCATGGTATGTTGTAATTATTAGAGCTCAAATATTACTTTACTTACCAAATTTAGTAGAGAAGAATATAAAAGGTCTGTTAAGGTATTTAGTAGAGATAATGATGACGGGTGTAGTAGTGATGATGAAAAAAATAGTATAGTTGATATAGCATGTTTATCGGAAATTTCAACTGTAAAAATGTAAGAAGATAAATGTTATCAGCTTCTCTTACCAATAGGCAATGGACTTTACGATGGTACAGCTAGTGAAAACCTTTTGCGCGAAGGTCTAGGTACATGCGGTGTTGACAATCGCGAAGAATATTATTCTGATTCATGGGAAGATGATAAGCCTCATGGATATGGTTATAATTTAAAAAAATCGTGGTTCACCTATTGATTGTGGTGAATTTAAAAATGGACTACTTAAAGAAAATTACAGAAAAATGACATGAGACGGTGGGTACGAAATAAAAAGAATCGATAAAATATGGAAAATTTCATGGTCTTGGTAGTCTGTCGATGAAAATAGCAGGTCTTGAAGAAATCGATAGTCCTTGTATTGAACAAGATGCTCTTTAACTTGTAGTTGAGTGGGAAAATGGGAAAACGAATACTGTTTATAAAAATGAGATTAAACTATATTACGAATATCAATATCAATATCAAGTGTTTTGTAATAGTTTAGAATCTATTATTTCATTGAATAATGTAAGTCGACAAGAACAAAGAAAATTTTTTCAAAGTTTTATCGATTTATTAGAGAAACATCTTTTGAATCTTAATTTACTAAACGAAATTGCTACACATTCAATATTGCCGAGAGAATTTAAAATCTATGCAACTCATTTAGCGTGGACTGAAGATGATGACAAATCTTTGACGAAAATTTGAATAGTTTTACACAAAAATCTCAATTAGCTGATCTTAAAGAGGTACTTTTAATAGATGCGTTCGTGGTTGATTTAATTCAAAACATGATGCGTTTTGTTAATGAAAAATTACTTCGAATTTCTTCTGAATATCGATCGGAGTTTATTAATAGTTATATGAGATTTATATACGGTATATGGTTATATTACTTTCAAACTTCAAAAAAAAAGATTCCATTGCTAATAGTCTAGACTATGAAATCGGTAAAAGATATCACTTTTATACTGACTGTTATTCGAATATACACTCTAAAAAAAAACTCGCCTCTATACCGAACCTCCAAAAAGGTTCCGGAGATTTCTAAAATCATCCAAAGGTGCCCAAAGTCTCAAAAAAGGATAAATAAAATCTACAAAACCTTTTTTGGAGGTTCGGTAAAGAGCCGATTTTTTTAGAGTGTACTGGAAATTTCTTTAGTTAATAAGTTGGAAGTCGAACCGAAAAATTAAACACAGATCAAAATAACAGCGATTTAGTAGTAGAAGGGAATAATATTAAATATGAAATTAATTCAATTATTTATAAAGCCATGAAAGTTTCTTTGGATCAATTAAAATCGTGGAGAAATCTTCCGATAAATGATCTATCGTCTTATTTTAAGCGATCTATTCATCATGATACTTCAGCTAAAGAAATAGGAGAATTTCAGGAACAAAAAATTCTCATCTTGAAGAACTCATAGATGTACAATTAGAATCGATAAAGACGTTAATTGAAAGAAAAGAAAATGCTACAGAATTTATTGATCATTTCCTTAACTTCAATGTGGAACTTTGTAACTTGTCGCAACATTTCGACAGTGAGTTTTCGGTTAGTATACAAAGTGAATTTCATAGAAGTGCTTCAGACATAATATCTTCAATAAAATATATTTTTTAAATCTTACTTGCAAATGAGAGCAATATGTGGTCTGATATACTGAGTAAATGTGAAGTGTCCGACGTGGGCGTTGCTTTGCGACAAGTCGTTTTTAAAGAACGCACATTTGATGTAGAAGTTTTATTAGAATTAGGTGCGAAAGTCAATACACAAGATCATGAACAGAAAAGTCTACCTGATTATGCAAAAACAAATGGAATCGATTTAATTTATTTATTAGATGAAATGAAAAATGAAAAAACGGAAAATTCAAATAAATTAATATGCTGTACAAAAAATAAACACTTGTACTTCAGAAGAAGTCTCGCTATGGTTTTCTCAAAAAGCTTTACAGAAACTGAAAAGCATGCCTTCTAAAGATTTCATCAGAGATTCAATTAAATGCTAGGGGAAAAGATAGAAGATATACGGATATAGAAGGTATACGAGCTATAGGGATATAGATAAGATAAAGGAGGGTGTGGGTGTGGATGAGAATACAAAGAAGAAACCACAAACCCACACTCGTACTTTTTGAATCGCTTCAGACCCAAGTGAGCAAAAGACTGGTTAAATGGCTAGTCTTTTTTCTAGTCAAGTCGATCCGTTCCGTCTAGTCTTCGTCTCAAAAACTACTCGTCCACGACTAGTCTGAGTTTTTGACCGTCATGCATACGCGTCCTAGTACTCCGATTGACGACTAGTCGTGACGAGTATCCCTGTCGCCCGTCCGAATATGGTTTATGAATAAAAAACTAAGGGCGTCTGGGACGAGTATACAACTAGCTGTAGCCTTATATAGTGGACGAGTTTGGACTAGTCTGAATGGAAATACGTAAGGATGAAGATTAGATTCGAACATGTATGCAATGTGACACTTACCCATCGCCAGAACCATTGAGTCATATGATCGAGAAGTCATATTCTACACACTCATGGTCATTCTAAGATGCTATTTAATACAATTTTTACTCCAAATTTTTAATTTTATGTATCAATAAAAATTATCTTTTACCGAAACGCAATTACTTTCGATAAAATTAGATAGAAATAAATTAAGAAGATTTTATAATTTTTTAGACAAATACATTTTGATTTATAAGCAAGTGCGATTAATTAGTTGGGTTTTTAAAACATTAATTTGAGTATAAAAATAAAAATAATTTATACCGGGAAGAAGCTAATTTCTTTCATATTATTTTTTAGGTTAGTTTTAAATTTAAATCGCCGTATATTCATCTAATAATTAAATTATCTTTGATTTATTTAAAATTATTAGAATTGACACTTAGAATAAAGTAACATAATAGTATTATATGAAAAGATTTAGATGCTTCTCAATTTTTTTAAATTTAGTACATTCACATTTTGAAAAAAATATATATAAATTAGCACTCCTAGATACGAGATAAATTTTGTTGTTAGTACTAACCCCTACTATTTTATGTTTTGATACACTCTTAAACTTTTAGCATATATGCTAATGCAAAATAAAATAAAATATATCAAGACAGGGATGCACGCAATATATTAAATGTTTTCGAATGCACTATTGATTACAGCAGACTCTCTAATTGCCCTTCTAGCTAGAAAAAATTCGATAAGCATTGAGTAAAATAAACACTTCTTAAAAAAGGACTAGTCATGAGGTGTCCAGAAGATGCTTTAGGCTAGTCAATACCGTTTACGTCGGTTTGTTTCTGATTTTCTATGCATGGGTGGGAGTCAATATATAAGTTTAGACTATATATACTTACGACGAGCCGCCATGGTTGAGTGGATATGTTATTCGACACATATTCACAAGGTACTGTGTTCAAACCACAGTATCACCAACCATGAAATAACCCTGAACAAGTTACTAACGGCTAAGTGTTCCGGATGACTCATCCGATAGCGTATCGATTATATCATTAGTCAGTATGCAGAGTCAAAACAATAACTTCAACATAGATGTCACGGCCACGTGATCCTATGATGATCGCCAACCCATATCATTAACGGGGAAAGCGTTGGACGAATGGGGTGCAGATACCGTCGTCTGTAAAAGAGAAAACACGATAGAACCTGGCTGCTTGTGGGCCCTTTAGCGCCGGCCCCAACGGGCGATAAGCCTATGGGAGATATTATATATTATTATACTTACGACAGTCTATATCAGTATCCTAGTCTCCCGTCAGGATGTCCGTCGTATCTTGAACACTGACGGGCTGGATGTTCAAGTCCACCGTGTAACCTCTGTTTTTAATCTTCTTACTAGTCTGAACTAGGTCAACAGACAGCACGGACTAGACATGACTAGGCTCAAGGGCATTTCAGACTAGTACAGACGTGTTTGTAAGACACTCCTCATTAAGCTGACTAGACAAGACGGGTATGCAAGACGTTTCAGACTAGACTAGACGGATCCTGCGGACATTTCTGACTAGTCATGTCGGCAGTCTTCCTTCATTTTTTGCTTACTTGGGATCCTCTATATAATGAACAAATACAGAAAGAATGGAAATAAGACACATTATTTTGTTTTACTTTCGACTTTGGCTATTAGCCATCACAGGCGCTGAAGCCATATGTATTATGATGTGAGTTTGTAGCAGTCTTACTTTAATAACTGGGATAGAAATCGAAATGGTTATCAATATTGGTCGATCTATCGTCTGTCTGTCTCTTATTTTATAATGTGCCGGCAAGAGAACAATTGTGTCCAAGCCAATCAACCCTGACTGTGGTGTAAAATCCTTGACGATGTACACATGTTTTTGTGTACGATACGAAAAAAAGATAACGAAATCAAAGAAGAAGACGTACTAGCGTCCGCTAAATGAATGAAAAAAAATCAATATTAAGGTAAGCAGAGTGTGGTTGTTAACTTGAGCTTGAATTTCGGTGTGGGTGTGCCTTGGCGTTGCTGGGTGCGAGTATAGCGCGAGTATGCCCATATCGTTCATTTTTTTATAAGTAGCACCGCTGAAGCGTGGAAACGGCATATAGTGACGTTATCTGGGGGAATAGTGACAATAATTATCGCAATATATTTACGCACTCAGCGTTGCAATACCGTCAAAAAATATCACTATAGTGGTTGTATTTTTATTTGCAAAGAAAACATGTTTTTTGCAGTGTGCATTATTATGTTCAAATATTGAATGATGTGACTGATCAAAATAATTACGACTCACCACGTCACTATATTTCCATGTAACAATTCATTTTCAGTAGTTAAATCAAACCAATCCCCAGTGAAAGTACTAGTCCAGCGAGTACGACTTTGCAGCATGAGTACTCAGATTACTCGAGTGAGTGCTCGATGAATTTTGTGCTTAACTATAGTGATTATGAACGAGGAAAAGAAAATGAATCATCACACGATATTAATTTGAATGTGTCTGGTCTAAATATTTTTATTTTTATTTGTATGCACGTTAATTTGTTTTGTTTTAGAAGGAAAACGTTTACTTCGCTCAAGGACGTACCATTTTCAATCAATGTTACCATAGCTAAGTGATATTAATGAATATTCACCTCGGCATACAGTCTCTAATTTAAGTATAAGTGACATAAAAGGACTGAGTATCTTTCGATATTTTTTTTCAATGATCAAGTTAAGATAATGTGGGAGAAGAACGGTCGTTTCGAGTTATTTATAAATCTTAGATACTCAATGTTTCAATTTACTTTTGAATTTTATAGATATAAAGAATGTTGCAACACCGATTCGAATGAAGGGTAGTGGTGATAGAGGCAGGATAGCCAAAAAGGTTTGTATATTTTCCTAAGGAAGAATATTATTCATCCTTGACATTGTAGACTGGCAACGAACTCGTAATGAATGTTGTCTCACAAGTAATGATGATGCGCATACAATAAATACAGCATGTAAATATATTATATTTTATTTTTATTATTTATTATATACAATTTTTAGCAACAACAACTGCCTCTACTTCCTGTACTGATGCAGAAGCTATGTCATTATCTTCACCAACAACTAATAGTAATTAAAATCTGGCACCAAGAACACCAACATAAAATTATATTTCAAATATCAATGTATGTAAACGACCAGTTATTGATTCATCTTCACCACCACGAAAAAAAGAAGAATAAATCTAAAAAAGTACAAGGAGGTGATGATACATTATCATCTCATACTCAACCCGATGAAGACAATTTCTATAAAATTAATTAAACCAATAAAACTCCTACGTTTAATGGTCGTCGATTAGCTAGTGTTGTTACAATTGATTCTACAATTAACAGATCAATGGATAAAGACAGTTGTTCTCAGTCTATGGAACAAAAATACTTTATGCCATTGTTGATCGGTCAAGAGAGATTAGAAATGAAAATGGAATCTTTATATAATAAACAAATAAATGTTCAAAAAGCTTTAAACAAAAGACAAGTATGGTATTAAAAAATTTGTTTCTTAAAACCACTAAAATCTTTGATCAATTACTGTACTCTAAGTTTTATTGATGTGACAGTTAAGTTTAGAATCTAGTTGGGATTGAAGTAATATTTTTATAATTTTATTATAAGCAACTCAGTGAACATATGAAAGAACAAGCACTACTATTACAGTGACTATTTTGTTTGTTTTTCTACAGCCAATATAAATCTTTTCCATTTTTTGCCACTATATCTTTAATATTGAAGCTTGATCATAAAATGACTCACACTAACAAGAAGCAGCGTTAAAAAATATATAAAAAAGATTAATTAGTTTATTACAAAAACGAAAAAAATGAACTGATTAATATATCTGTTAAATGTATTTAATACTATTTTATTCACGAAGGATCATTTAAATGAAAACTTTTCCAACCGTTATCAACACTTTAACAATCAAAAAACCTTGTTCTATTTTTATTCTTTTCTTTTTTCATTATTTCGCGCATTGCAATCTCAACTTAAAATCTCATGTGAACTGTGATTGTTATATATGTCTTACTTTATTTAGGTACTCATTTCACTGGAAGAACCAGCTAATCTTGACAAAGATGATGCAAGTTTTTCTTCGTTTTTAGTGATTATGATCTTCAATTATCTTATTACCTCTTTTTTTATATCTAGATTTTAAAATCATCTGATAATGAATCTGATGTCGATTTACTCAAAATTACTGGAACAAGAGATAAAGCAAATCTTTATGTGAGAACATTGATACAAGTGATGTATACTATGGAAGAGCTGGCTGCATTACAACCAACTGATACGTATAGTGATAATCGATATAAGTTGATACAAGGTAATAATTCAGTTTTTTTCGCCATGTTGCAATCACGATTCTTTATTTTTAGAAGCTCTTCGTTCTAAGTTTAAACTTAGTGATGATCAATTAGAACAAATATTTAATGAATGGCTTCGTGAAGTTTTTCTTGCAAAGAGGAGAGTGGCGGTGGCAAAAATAAAACCCATGAAGCACAATGAATAAATTGGTTTTGTACACGAACAAAAAATTTTTTCTACAGGAATTCTTTTTTTGTTGTTGTTGATATTTATTAAATGTATTTTTTTTATATATTCAAATAAAATTTGGAAGGAGAAAATAATCATGGAACTTATCTAGAAATAAGCCTTTCAATATGAACTAGCTAGATCTACTGAGAGTGCGGGCGTACAGAAATACCAAGATAGTGAAATATGTAACGCCATAGCGCGCAAATTTGGTTCATATTGCTGTTATATCGCACTATAACAGACATAGTGGAGTGCTAAAAGGGGCCACAGTGCGATCGCAATAGCGGCGATATTACGCCACTTTGCAGTCGCTATCGACGACATGGGTGGTCTTTCTCACCGACGAGAACCTCATCCACGTCCATAATCAATGATTATATAATATAATATTAATTAAATAGAATAGAATCAAATAAACTTTTTGTATATCTCACTATCAGTTTCATTCTTTATAGTTAGTCAATTCAACAAAAAAACTCATTATCTTTGAGGAATTAGCTGCAAGCATTTTATTATGCTTGTGTCTTGTACTGCATGCATCTACCTAGAAGAATCGTTCGGACAATAGGATCCGATCAGATCCCATATAAGAATACAATCTGATTTATGTGAATTCCTATCGGGATGCTACTATCGGACTGTGACGGAATACAACACTTGACTCTGACTATCTTCTCATGTTGACTTGAAGCACTAATTAGTACTCAATTAATAAAATATTTTTTCCGTCGAATCCGTTATAGTGATTCTTTGATCAGGAATCTTGTGGGATTTTTTCGGCTGGTTGGATCCGATCGGATTCATGCACTTGGTTATACCCACACCCACACCCTGTTTCACTAACATGTTGTCATTCATTTGTATTTTATACTTATTTCAAACAATATATTGACATCATCTACACATCTTTGTTATATTTTTTTAAATCTGAATTTTGCCGACTTTTCTTTGTTTGTTGTCAACGCTGATTCAATCTTTTGTTGCAGCTATCATGTTTAATTATCTGCTCAAAAAATCGAGAAACATGAAATCCAAGTTTATTTTTAATTTTCATTCAGATTCTTTTCTTATTGATTACAATTATATTTTTTATACTCACTTTTCACATTAACTCACATCAATCGATGTGAGTATTTTATTGAAAAATAAAAAAAGATTTGGCGATTTAAAATGCTTTTCAATTGACTATATAATCATGAAGAAATATTTTATTTTACAAATATATCTGCATAGGCAAAAACATGTAAGTTATTCGTCATATTCAAACTTGAAAATTACCTTCATAGTCCAAGAAATGAAATATGAGTTAAATTACTTTCTCAACAATCTTTCGTCACACTCACATGGCAAAATCGCTTTCACACTAGCTACTTATAAGCTAATGACTCTACAACTAAGCCCTATATTCCGCATGTCTGGAATTTTATGGCTATAGCTGAAGACGAGAAAAATTGCCGCATTTGATTGCTCTTCAAGAATTCGTCAAAGCAATCACAAATGATGTCCCATATATTTAATGTAACTAGAACCCGAGAACAAGAAGAAGAATAGCAAGATTGCAGCTGGTTGTATGCTATACATTCTAGTAGTGTCTTTGGTTATCATTGCATATCGGTGACTTTGATGAAGTTGATTTTTGAAAACTACCCACAACGAACTGGAAAATAGTTTTTGTTACGGTGTTTATAGTCGTGTTGATATGAATGCTGTGTGACTATTTCCTACATTAGTCATATTATCGATAGTTGCCAAAGTACTTGCTAATGGATCGTACAACTCAGCACTATTTAGAGTAGCACTGCCATCAGATCCACCAATAACTAATATTTTTCCATCTTTTAATATGGATGCGGCGTGAAAAGCTCGTGCAGTACTCATGCTATCGCCAATCATCCATGTCCCTGTTGATGGATCAAACAATTCAGTACTATTTAGAGTAAAACGATCATTATATCCACCAGTAACTAACACTTTTCCATTTATTAACACGGCTGCTCGATGATTATTACGTGTACTATGCATGCTACCAGTAATTGACCAAAGTTCTGTTGATGGATCATACAATTCGGTACCATTACCGTGATATCCACCAGTAACTAATACTTTTCCATTTGTTAATAAAGATGCTGTGAGATAATCTCGTGTATGATGCATATTACGAGTAGTTTTCCAAATTTCTGTTGATGGATCATACAATTCAGCAGTATTCTGCATTGTACCATCACCAAATCCGCCAATAGCTAATACTTTTCCATTTCCCAATACGGTTAACGTGTGTCCATCTCGTGCATTAGCCATACTACCTGTAGTTGTCCAAATTTCTGTTAATGGATCATACAATTCAGCACTATGTAAAACAATAGTACCATTATATCCACCAGTAACTAATACTTTTCCAGTTGTTAGTAGAGATGCTGCATGAAAATTTCGTGCATCATTCATACTGCTCGTAACTGTCCAAATTCCTGTTAATGGATCATACAACTCAGCACTGTTGAGATAAACATCACCGCTATATCCGCCAGTAACTAATACTTTTCCATTTGTTAATACAGTAGCTTCGTGGCCATATCGCGTGTCATTCATACTACCAGTAACTGTCCAAGTTAATGTTGATGGATCATATAATTCGGCACTTTCTAGAGGATGATCATCGTGGTTATTACCACCAGCAGCTAGCACTTTTCCATTCACTAATAAGGATGTTGTATGTTCATCTCGTGCATGATTCATCTTACCGGTATTAGACCATCCTAGAGAGAATTATTCGCACCTATTGACGCATATTCACGATTATGTGATCGTGTGTGGAAAATTTAAGATTTTGCAATAGAAGGCTTTTGGAATTTCTTCTAAGAAATCAGAAATGGTATGGTACAATGTAGGTTTTGAATTTTTGATAAAGAGTCAATTATGCAGAAAAAAGATCAATTGTGTGTTTATTTTCCATCTGTCATTACATTATTTATAGGAACTCATGGGCTTTCACTTAGGCGCAGTTTTCTACTGATGATACTTCCCATTGAAAGAAGATACGACTGAGTACATGTAACTGCTTCAAATTTAACATTTTGCGAGGTTAAGAAACTCAATGATAAAAAAACTAACCTGACTTTCGAATGGTAGTGGTTGTTGATATTGACGTTGATGTTATCATTTGTGTTGTCGCTGGTGGTGTTGTTGGTGTTGACGTTGATGTTGTCGTTGGTGTTGTTGGTATTGACGTTGATGTTGTCGTTGGTGTTGTTGGTGTTGACGTTGATGCTGTCATTTGTGTTGTTGTTACTGTAGATTGCGTTGTAGTAGTGGTGTTGTCTGAGTTTTTTGGAGCAAGAATGACAAATTTTAACAACAGTGAGAGAGTAATTATCAAAATAGTTAAAATTATACAAGAAATGACGATGATCTTGATCCAACGATGATGCCACCATTTGGGTGGACTTTTGTCTCCCATGACAAATTCGGTGTACGCTATATTTCTATGCATATATAATATTCTACAAGAAATATAAAATTACAAACAAATGTTCTCTTCAGCGCCAAAGGTATAGCTGTACTTTTTTTTATCGTTAGATAATAAATTTTGCATACCAGTATGATATCGCAATATTTAACGTCATCTTGATGTTTTCTTTCATGAAATTTGCTTATCATAGCTCAAGGTATCAAAATCTATAGTTATGCGCGTCATAAATTCAATTTGCTTGGAAAAATTATACGAAGAAGTGCGTTCACAATATAACTACAAATAAATTATACACTATCGATTCAAAGAAGTGATTTATTTTTAGATAGGATCATCTTCTATAACTAATATCAATGCTGTTTATTGTGCTAAAAATCTCAAATATTTGTCCTTCATTCGATAATTAAGTTATTTTTCTACTCGAATACATCTCTGATGTTGAACCAACACCAAGTTTCTTCCAAGCGGCTGCATATAATAGTTAAAATACTCTATTTCGTTCATCGGATTTATAATTCGATTTCATATTTAATAAAGGATTCAAAGAGCACATGAGTTAAACTACGTATAAATTCTTCGATTAGAACTAAATCTATTGGAATCTCTTGAGCACTAATGATAATGCTTGATATCTTTCATATTTTTTGATAATTTATTGACTGAATAACTCACTAGAAATAAATTAAAGAAATCAACGTATCGATAATTAGGGATGGATTTTTCTTTTTCCTCTTCTTTAACTTTTAAAAATCACATACGAGAGGAATTGAAGTCATGTGAAGAAAACAACCGTTACTTGACCTTTTAAAATACGCATGTTACGGCAGACTACGTTTATAAATCGTCAAACGACACAATCAATTAAGAGTGACAGTTGTAAACCTTTATAAACTTGTGAATTTGCATGGATAGGTATACCAAGTTCTATTGCAGCAGGTGACATCTGGCGTTTTATAACGACAAATACGCGACTCCTTGTATGACAAATACTATTCTTGTCTATCGTATCATTTTATGCAGAAGTGTTGACCGCGCTTTATTACAATGCGTTTTTTCGTTTTTCTCTAGCTTGACGATCGTCAATGGAAAAAAATCTTTTTATTTTATTTTTATGTGTTTTATTTGCAAGCAAGTACTAATTCGATAAACAAAGAAAATACTTGAAATGATCGACAGAAAGAATCATATTTGCAAACGTCACGTTCTACTTGATGCTGCGATTAAATCCTCAGTTGCATTGCTATTAATAGACTGGTACAGGTTGTTCTATATTTTTTACCATAGATGAATCATTCGACACTGTCTATGATTATCAATCATTTAGATCCAATATTTCGACGTAGTACATACCGCAATAGAGATGTTCTGATATTTGAGTCATTGGATCAGATTTCATGGATTCGAATGATGATGATTCTTCTATGTATTACTATTGGAATTGGTACATTCATCGATCTAATCATAAATTGTATTAAATACCGACTTATCTTAAAGCAAACCATACTCCATCGATTATTAGTACCCGTACTATTAGTATTAAATATTCTATTTCATGTCGCACATTATTCACATAATATTTACAATCCAGCTGCATATTATGAACCAAAAAAACTTTATTTAAAAATTTTCTTTACTGAAATGGAACCAACTTTTCTCTTCAATTTTCCACTATCGATTGTATTTATTATTGCAAGTCGAAAACTATTGTTATCGTGTACTATTGGATATAATCGATCGATGGCTATGCCAATGATAGTCACTTTATATAGTTTAATGTCAATGATTAGTGGCGGACATTATACGTATGAGCCATTCAAGAATTTTCCATTCATATGTCATATGACTATTGCAGGTGAAACGATAATGGCATTTTTCCTCTCGATTATTGCATGGTTTATTCATCTAACAACAAATACAAGTAAATCAACGACGTTTACATATAGTCGACTGACGACACAAGAGACTGCAGGCTCGTCTATCCAAAGGTCAATGAAAAAACATCGATCCTTAAAACACAAATCAAGTGACAATACATCACTGGATGACGAATCATCTTGAACTAATCATAGTTGTTCTATTTCTAGCGAGAAAAAAAGTTAATCAAAAGTGTTTCTTGATTATGTGTTAGTGTTTGTGTATCATTCTCGTTTAAAGAAATAGCTCTAGTTCAAACACTACATGAAATAACCAGCTTATGGTTTCTGTCTTTCTAAACTTTAATAGTTCAAAATGTTTCTATTATTTTGAATTGCCAGTCAGCCATACTAAACTCGAAATCTTGAAAGAATCGACTGAAATAATTCAGTTTTTCCTATTGCACTTTTGAGAAATTCTTTTGTGTAGAAACTTGACGGCAGTACATGCAGGAAAAATCCAAGCATATTTGGTACGTAACAAAGTAAATAAGCGATCGTCAACAAGTGTCGTTGCCAGTTGGTCATCGATGAACAAGCCAAATAAAAGCATAGGGTTGTTTGTGGCAATGCAGAGAAAATGATCACTAATGGGCTTATGTAGAGTTCTTTCTGAGCGAAAAATTGTTTTTTAAGCATTGCTTCTAAATCACTTCTTAGTCCTATTGCTTTTATTCGGTTTCGTGCTAGAAAAACAATGAGCAGAGTAATTGAAGCACTTTGCGTGCAGAATGGTATCAGATGATGAAGAGTGACTGCTATACGATGATAGGTTGATATGGTTGAAGAAGGAAAAACCATTGTGCAGATTAGAGATGGTTCCACAATGCGTAAATACAATAGTTCGTGCAAGTGCAACAGTAGAACACTGAAGATGGTTAACCCTGTGATGACAATCGCCATTCTTGGTTTGTTCATAAATGACGAATTAGGAAAGATTATCACACTAAAACGAGCGATAGAGATCCAAGTCATAAGCCAATAGATTGCACGAGTCGAGACGGATAGAAAATACGAGATTAATTTGCAGGATATTGTATGAGATGTATTAATTGAAGTCGAGCGGATTACTAAAAGCTTTGCAAAAAGAAAAAACAAAGAAATTTGATTGAGAATGGCCACACAGAGCAAATAAATTCCAACACCGAACTTTCTCGGCATTTCTCTTTGAAACGTGAGCAAACTACATGCATTGTTTAAGAGACCGATAAAGATAAAAACAGCTAGCAGACAAATATATAAGGTTTGAACCGCTTCTTTACTATCAATAATCAAAGAATCCAGTGTGACACTAAAAGCTTCGTTGTTGAATTCGCATACACGGCCATAGTGACATTTTGGACACAAACAGATATAATCCGACTGATTATTCAGATGACCTTTAATGCAACGACCATTTGAAAGACACTTCGAACATTGATCGAGCTTCGGATCCAGAATGAAACAAGAAGCTCGAGTGTAGTCTTCATGACACACGCATAGATAAATCCAGTCATGAAAGCATACCAGCTCAGGCTGTTTTGTAGCATTAATGTATTGGCGGCAAATGTGATGATAACGAAACATTGAAGGAATGTCATCATTCAACGTTGCTGAAAGGAAACGAAATAGGAATAAGCTCATATCCGTAAAACAAACAAAAAATAGGTTTTCAATGGTATATATTTACTCATGTTCAATTGTTGGAGGTAGTCTTGAGCTAAAGAGCAATACAACGGTTTAGTTGTGACATTGATTGCAGTTACAGATGGTTGAAAGTAGCCGATAAAGTATCGACTCGAGTGTACATCATCGTAAAATTTGAGTAAACAGAGAGAAGGTGCATATTCTTCGTTATATTGATATCGAATGAATGTTGGCAGACTTGATTGAACTTCTTGATGACGAATTTCAAGCTGCAATGTTTGACGATTGATATCGAAAAGTTGCATTGTTGTGACTGACACGATTTCTGTTGAATTTATTCGAATGTTAACAGAAGTTTTCTCATATTCACAACGAGCTCCATAAAACGGATCTTGACAAACACATCGGAAATGTGTTTCACCGGTCCAATCATATGTATACAAGCACGTGCCATTGTTTTGGCAACGATCTTTCGGGCAAAAAGAATTCAGTCGAAGATTACAACGAGGTCCAAATCTATCACGAGGACAAATACACAATGGTCTCTGTATTCCAATATCTTGATCGCGATATCCACCTTTACAAATTGACTGTGCCGAGCAATAGACATGGCATTGCTCATTGCGAAATTGACAATGTTTCCCATAGTATCCTTGTTTGCATGAGCAATAGTACGAATTCGTTTTGGAGAACAGCGGACGGCAGATCGAATTTTTAAGGCAACGATGCTTTCTACAAGAATTAATTGAGATATTAGTATAATCATTTGGAAATCTCAAGATAGTGGCAAAGCGATACGAAGGTAAGAAATCAAAATAGATCGGATAATCCCAAGCACCCAATTCGGCCATGACATAATTCGCTCGTTGTTCATATAGTTCAAAACGAATCGAATACGGATGCTCATAAAGAATTTGATTTCGAGATGCTTGTCTGCCTTGTTTCTCTCTTAAATAACGTTCACTGCGACTGTATAGCAAGTGAAATTTCTGCTTGACAGGTTCATTTATTTCGAGCCCTGGTTGTACGTAAAATTCATGGAAATCGATTATGTTGTGTTCATGAAGAAGATTGGTAACAATCTTTAGGATAGTATTGTTGTCTATTGAATCTTCTAATCGATAATATGAAATATCAAGATGTGTTACAACGGTGACGCGATCACTGTAATATTCACAACGATCTCCATAGTAAGAGGGTGGACATAAACATTCAATAGAATTATTAACGTAAACAGCAACTCCTCGATTGCACCAGAAGCTTTCGCGTAATAATGAGTTGGATTCGTTCTTTGTTTTATTCATCTGTGCAATGCGACGATGCAGTTGAAATTTTTTATTGGAATTAATTTGCGAAGGATTTGCGGATAGCAACGTATGTTGCAGTCGTGGATACGTAGGAATGTGGAAATCAAGCGTTTTTTCCACCTCCAATGTGTGTTTTCCCTGTCGATAGTAGGATTTTGCGAAATTACTCGATACTCTCGGACACCAAAATTCATCTTCACCGTATGGGCAATCTAAGGAACCATCACATCTACCACCTTTGAAGCATTGTTCACCATTAAGACACACAGCATCCATCGGTGCACTGCAGTTAAGTATATTCGAACGATAAAAGCAGAGGGGTTGATCGTCACCTCCTTTGCATCGAACATCGCAAAGAAAAGCATTGTCAATGCAATGCCATATTGTTAACATGTCAGCACAGCGAAACGTGAATCCTTTCATAGTGCCACGACAATCTTCAAATGTATTCATTTCGTCGAGTGCACCGTAGCAATCAGCAACACCATCGCCAACGCGAGTAAGATTAACACATGGACGATTTTTCAGTATATCGATTGGATCGGCTACATTCTTTAATAGGCACGGAAATTCACGTTGAAAATCACAAAATTCACCGAACGGTTGCTGATAATCGTATAATTTGTGGCATTGGTTGATTTTAGCGGAGAGATTAGTAAGATGAAGATTGTGCTTCGACACGTTGTCGCCGATGAAAAGAAAAATACCTTGCTCGTCCGACCCATCGGAACAATCCATTTCTCCATCACAAACATGGTCCATAGAAATACACTGGCCGGTTTTACATTGAAAATCAGTAGTTGAACAAATCCACTGTTGACAATACTTTGTGAATTCGTCTATTTTCGATGATAAATCCCAAAAGGAATTACACAAATGATGAAACGGAATTTGGGCGGTTGGTGTACTTTGATTGTGTGAAGTCGATAGTGAATCACTCGTGTTCATTAGCGATGATTTACTGATATACTGTCGAAGTATCTGACAGCCTGAATCATTCGATCGCTTACAATAAATTTCTGCTATCGGAAAATTCGAACCATTAATATATTCATCGAAACCATTAACACAATCTCGTTCTCCATTTCCCAATCGCCAAACAGGTAAACAGCGTGAAAAATTATTCGATGAACATTGAAAACGATGCTTTCTGACGTTGACATCGCATCCGTATCCGATCACTTTTTCGTCTCCTACATCGATACAATTAGCAGCCTGATCCAATAAGCGATACGTGGATATGCATTCTCTTGAAATAGAACATACATCGGCTATCGCATATGGAAGGCCATTGAATGTGCGTGAGCCATTCCAGCAATGCTTATCGTATTGTATGATCGATGTATTATCGGAACCCGTTTTCGATTTGCAAGCGAAATAATCTGCTGTTCGAAATAATTGTTTGTAAAATTGGGTATGATTTGACATCGAATGGCAAACGCGATAGCCTCGACATTTTATACATCCATTCATAATAGCCGAATCTGGCGCTATGTTACGCCAGTCCCGATCGATTTTATACTGATAATAAAGATGCGGCGCATATAATGCCCCCGTTGGATATAAAACAAAATTTTGATCACAGATCTCTCTCATCAACGTAGAGCAGTTCTTCTGATTACAGGGACAATCACGTTCAAAGCCTCGTGATAATGCGCATTTAGCTAAATACGTACATTTCTCCGTTCGAGTCAGGTTTGGGTGATTCAAATCATTCGGATCATCATAATTTGGAAACGGATAACACATTCCATTTTCCATTGTCCATAGTTGTTTTGCAGTAGTGATTTCGCAAAGATAGTTTCGTTCACGCATGTTCAAACAACTCCAATCTGTTGAAGTACTATAATCCCATAAGTATGCCAACATCACACAATGTCCATCGCCACAAGATGTAGTATACGGATAGCAGATGCGTTCATCGCACAGAAATGTATCGAATTTCACCGCACATTCCATTCCTCTAGTGAACTTTCTTTCATCACTCATATCCATACAATCAAACTCACCTAAACAACGAACATCAATTAGATTCATCGCGATCTACTTAGCGAGTATTTTTTTCAGTCTCATCCACTCCGTCCTCCGTAACCGTTCTTACCATCGAGCCAGTATTGTTCAGGAATACACATACCATTATCACATCTGTATTCATCCAATTCACATTCGTTGAATTCCAAAAGATCACACCCTTCTTCATCTTTCCCATCCAAACAATTTTGCTTACCATCGCATACATTTCGCCATTCCAAACACATTAAACCAGAATTGCAGATCAATGTTTCATAACACACTATATTGCCGAAGACTTGAAGCCAATCTTCATTACCTTTTCTCTGATTGTATTGCATTCGAATAGACGACGAAAACCATGGATTGTCATCACTGTTGACTAGCTGATATTCACAGTATTTTCCGAATGTTCCCAATCTAGTACAATTACAAGCGAACTGCTCCAACGTGTTGTCTTCAATATTTAGACCCGATTCATTTGCATAGAAGATATCAGCATAGTTATCAGCTGTTTCAATACTCGAACTCCATTGCAATACGGTGTTGGGATCAATGCCAAGCTCGAGAATTTCACGGAAACTCCAACATTTCCCTTCGTTATGGCAACCATGGAATTGTCGTTGAAGTGTTTTGGGTGATCTGGCCCGTTTACAATATTTAATGAGAGGCGCACCAGGATCTCGATTATATATACAATCGTAATTCTGGACATGATCACTATTTTCTGTATTGAAGAGAAGAACAATGCTACTCACACATTTCAACACGATTAGAAAAACTATGGGTATCATTTCTCAAGAAGACAACCTTTCTCATTGATTCAGCACAAAATGAGAAACATCTATTGCTCGTATGTTGTCAGATTTGTCATTGTTGAAGTGACAACACACTTATTATATTGACCTATAACAAAATTTTCTTTCATGATATCTGAGAAAAGATAATCAAATCAATTGATTTTGTTGTCAGTGAATGTTGACATGTATTAACAATGGTGACGTTTTTATTGCGATATCGAGATTTTTAATTGGATATGTCACTTTTGAAAAAAAATGTGACTGGAACGTTATCCATTGACAATGTCGTAGTTCTCTTCAAAATAGACTTTCTAGGGTAAAATCGGCCGATAAGGTCTATTAACATCGAACGACCATATACATGTGAAGAACAAAGAAAAGAAACTTAGTTTGACAAATGTAAATTGTAAGTTTCATCATGCATATCGATAAGCGGTTTAGTCTTACGTATGTTACGTCAACTCGCGGGATCACTTCATTTTGTGTATCATACTCCTCTACTCGGGTTCGTTGTGTATAACAATTCCAATGAAAACATTTCTTGAATCAAATTTATTTCGAAAAATTCATTAGTTTTGAAATTCTTATCAAAATCTATGTTGTTGATCAAAAACATCCAAAAGTAACCGATGCTTAATCATCTTTGTATAGCATGGTCGGCTCACATTCAATCGTTTCACAATCCAATTTATCGATTGATTCTAAGATTTGATAAATTTCATCTGAGCCGGATGGAAATTGTTGCACTGGTAGTTTGAGTTTTGAGCATACTTCACTGCAAATGTGGGTGCGGAAAAAACTGCCCATACCTTTTACGCCAAGGTTAGTACGCGTATGTTTAAATCGTAATATATTATCACAATGTATTGCAGGATCAGTAAGTAAATAAGCACCTTCGCTTCTTGCACCTTGCAGATCTACTACCATAAGACGACCAGCTGTGATGTTATGTGTCCAATGAGAGAATGCTTGTAGTATTGTTGAATATTCAGCTACGGACACTCCGCCACTATTATTGCTCCATTTTTGCCAGGCCTGGTGGAAGCGTCGCTCCACTTGGTAGATTTTTGTTGTGTCGTTCTTTTGTTGGACAATATCAGCATCTGCGTATATAATATATGTTGGCGTCCGAAATGTTGTGGTCAGTTCAGTATTGAATTTGCCTGCTAGAAATTGTGCAATAACCTGAATTTCACGATGTTCTTGGTAAACTTGTAAGCTGTTACCTCTTGGATCACTACTGATGAATTCTTTAAAGACAACGTCTACTAGGTCACATCCATCACTTGAAAACTGACCATAAAAAGCGAATCGAAGTGAACCTTTCGTAAATGGATGGGGTGCTATCTTTATTTGACCACTACCTTTGCCAACAAATAAAGGTTGAAATATATCGTTCATTGTATTAGGATACATAATTTCAATAGTATGAACTGTGTGCGCTTCGAAATCATCCCAATAGGGTTCTTCATTCAACATTATATAGGGTTTTATTGTCTTATCTGATGTACGAAACGAAGACATTGTCGACTCAATGCCACTCAAAATACAAGAGCTTGTTGTTATACAAATATTTTTCATCAAAGCCGCTGGATCTTTAACGTGCATCTCTGATATTGTTCCATAGATGAAAGCGAACTCGTCAAACATCATCTTCGTAGATTCATTCAGTTGAATTGTACAATAAGTTATTTTCAATCGTTTAATATCTAATAGTAGCTTTGAAAGTTCTCTATTCTTTGGATCGCCCTTTGCATATTTGTCAGCATCTGGACCTTGAAGTTTATGATAAGATTTTCCGTGACAAGGCGCATCACATATGTGAATTATTATATGATTTGGATTGGACCAAGAGAGTTGAGGAATAATCTCTAGTGCACCTAATCAAAAATTTTAAAAAATCCATTATCAAAATTTTTAAATGTTTATAAATTGTGAATGTGCGGGATGTGCGTGTGCATGTTTGGGACTAGCCGAAATTAAAATTTTCATCTGTTCTTAAAAAATGCAGGTGGAAAAAGCAAGGTTTTCATTCAACCTAGAGGAGACCAACATTGTAATTTCCGTTATGGATATTAAAAATAGTCCTAAATTTTGATCCTGTATTATATACTGAAGTATTTAATTTCAATTTTATTATGCGTCTAGAAGTTTTTGAGAGAGTGAAACGCCAGAAAGGAAATTTTCTGCTGCTTTTTAAATCCTAGCAGATATATCGATATACTTATGATTTGCTAATTTTGATTTTTTAATAGGGAACTTGAAACTGAAATAATTAACTAAAGGTTTAAATAATCCGACATAGGATGCTGAAATATCTGTTGTAAAATGAGAAGTGTGAAGTGCTCGCTTTTCTGTATCAATAGTCGAAACACCCAATGTTAATAATGTGCCGTAAAACAAAATGCAAGCTCACTGAAAACATCTTCACATGTATCATCACCACCGGTTGCGTTCACTTGATCTAGATACATTTTGAATATGTTCACATCATCAGTGAAATCGAGTTTCTCAATATTTTCATCAATATCGCGGTAACCAACGAACGCGAGATGAGGTTTTGTAGCATGTAATTTAATTATAGTGTCAGTAAGTTGACGAATTTGTGTTTTTGTTGCATCGATGTATGCTGACATGCTGCCCGTGCAGTCTACTAAGAAACAGACGTCAATAGCCGACTGAGCTTTAGTTAATTTGAGTACTTCATCAATTTCATATTTCCGTTGATTCACTTCATATTCACGTTCTTTTTTCATGTCTTCTTTTACTATAGCCATACCCTCTTCTGTTCGCATAAGAGATGACCACCTCTTGATGCGTGGCAAACTTTTCATGTTTTCTTCAAGTTCATTCTGTATATATTTGTTATTCGGATCTTTACGCAGCTGTGACAGATTATATTTACAGCCCAAAGATAATTCTTGAAATTGAGCATCATGTTTATCAATATTAATATCGCCATTGGAAATTGATGATCCGACATCCTACTGAATATTTTCTAATGAAGCACGGGCTGAATATTTCCTGAGACGAATCGAATCAACAGTGACTTTGATCGAGCCTTTTCTCAATTCAACTGCATCCATTTCTAATAAATTCATCATTGGTTCACCCATTGATAGTGAAGTGTGACGAACGACTTTTCGCTTTTCAAGAAAAAACGGATTGTAATTTATAGTTTTTTAGATTTTAATATTTTATATCCTCTCACACAGTGAGGAAAAAAACAAAACATCATCATTTTGTTGGTATTTTTATGTTTTTTAAATTATTCATTGAAAAAACAGCGGCGAAGCATTGGCTTGACGTATACTTTCGCATTCTGTTACCTTTTTGGTATATTTTAAGCCTGTCAGAATCATGTTTTAGCTTCTTTTTGTAAATATAGTTATCAACATTCATATTGAATTTTGTATGAAAATATATGATAAAACTTTTGATTATCAAGGCAACGAAAAATATGTCATATCACAATGCAAGATAAAACTTATCAATGGAAAAAACCAGCAAGTACTTTAAATTTTGTAATCATTTGAAATAAAGTATCAAAAACTACAGATGGTGCTTTTCAAAGGGATTGAATCAAAATTCAAAACAAGCAGATTTGAAAACGAGAAAAAAGCCCTGCTATACGCAAATATCCTCATTCATACTCATCTATGAAGCAATGTTTCAGATTTTGCGTAGAAATAAATTTTCATTGCGAACATCAGAACCGACCTTGCATAAACGAATTACATCTTCCTATGTAATTGTAGCCAAAACAATAAATAATTGAAGTTAATTCATTAATCGGAAAAATATTGTACGCTGCTAAATGCTTTTTTCTGAATTTTTACGAAATTATCAGAAGAATGGAGGTTGCGAGTGTTAATGTGTGTTCGTTATCTACAATTATTCATACCAACATCTTTTATTGAAAAACAATGTATTTAATCACCATCGAATGAACAATCCACTACCAGCTTGACTATAGGTTCTTTCCAAAATTTCGTATATAATTTGATAGACCTTAATAACGACTCATACACTGTTCTTCAAACCAATCAATTGCAGCGAGAAACGATGCTAGAAGGCTGCAAGGCATCCCCTAGTTTGACAGTCTGACCCTACGCTGCATTTTTGGTACTAAAGAAAAAGTCAAACTTCCGCATCTCAGGTTGTTGATACAGCTATCCGTATTTTTGCCGAAAAGTTGCGAAATACGGTATTTTATGCGCTGTATTGAGTCTTAAAAGGTTCGGAATGTGGCGTAATCTCGGGCGCAGAAATACTATACTGTATACGATGTCGTATTATTAATATGGATGGCCGTAATATCACTCAAATACAGTCAATCTTATCTATCTCAAAAGTTGGACACTACCAGTGAAGTTTCTTTTCATGTCTGACAATCATGTTAGCGCTGAATTAGTAATTCCAGCACAAAGCAAAGGGCATAGATCACGTCATGCAAGATACGATGAGCAACCAAACATGCTTCCTAGTGATCAAGGCAAATGCAACTGTTCAAAAGATTCTCTTTGTGTTGGCATTGTAAACAACCGATCGATTTGTCTTTGTCCTTTAGCGAAGACGTCACCGCGATGTTGTCGTGACTCAATTTGTCACAAAACTATGTGTATGAACGGAGGTCTTTGTGTACCATACGATGACAGAATCTCTTTTACAAATTTCATGTGTATCTGTCAAGATGGTTTTTCTGGTGAGAAATGTGAACATAAAGATTTTCAAATTGAAATTTCTTTTTCGGGCGTGTCTACTTCCCAAGCTATTTTATTACGGTTCGTAAATTTGAGTTCTCTAGTATGAATCCAATGCGAATACGAGTGACTACACTCCAGAAGATAAGATTCGGCCAAGACATCGCCACGTTTAACATTTCATCTTGCCTTTTCTCAAATTGAACGTCAATTCTGCCTAAGTGTCCTTCAATATAATTATACACCTTCAATGGTGATTACGACAGAAATTACTCGATCTCAATATTGTCCGCGTGTTCTAGACTTGCTCAATCGATCACTTGTTGATTATCCGATTCTTCGTCGAGTGAAATATTATCACCTTCTTCTCATGCAATATTCGAATCTTGTTTGTTTTCACGACAATGAAACATTCATCTGCCTTTGTACAGAAGAAAGACAAGACAACTGTTTTCATTTCGATTTCAACATGACTTAGGATTGTGCATGTGCAAACAAGTATCAAAGTAGAGCTCAAACCTTTCCAAACAATCCAACATGTCCAACAAAGACTATGTTGCTTGTGGGTTTGATATCTGGAAGTTTATCGATTTTAATTTTTCAATCAAAAGTCTGTCAAAAAGATGGTTGTGGTATTCATCTTATTGTATCATCGATAGGATCTCTTCTAACTGTAATTGGTTTGAATTTCACATTATGGTTTCTTATTCTTTCACAAATGTCAATAGTTACTTGTCGATATTTTCTCTTTGTTAGCTGCATTTCAACTGAATTTATTCTTCGATTTTTACTAGTCATTCTGATTGGTCTCATGCCTGTGTCGTTATTGAACGACTTGCTACTGTTATTCTCGATGTCAAATTTAACCTATGGAAGAGCAAAACGATGGCATAATTGTTGATTTGCATCAGAACTGAGCGAAATACTCGAAGTACTCGTACTCGAGTGCCATTTTGATCGTACTCGTACTCGAGGGTTAAGTACTCGAAGTCCTACATCAACATTAATTATATCGAAATGATGCTTGATAAAATCATAATGCAGAATTTTTCAAGAAAGAACAGTTGATTTCTTTCTTTCCTTTTATATTTATATATATATTGTCTTCTGAATGAATCTATCATGTACTCGTACTCGAAAAAGCCCGTACGTACCCAGCTCTGAGTTGCATAGTTCCTCTATTTATATGTGCTTTTCTTATACACGATCCTATTCATCGTCGTCTGGTTGACGATAAAGAGGAAAATCGAACATGGTGTTTGATTCGGCTAACATCAACCGTTGAAAGTTCTCATTTGTTTATTGACATTTTTCATTTCATGGCTCCATTTGTACTTAAATTTACCTCAACTGTTGGTGTCATTCTTTCTATTGCAAAGAAACGTACTGCAGTCAAGAAACAAAACGCATGTATCGATAATGTTATGGAACCATTTTATAAACATAAAAATCTGATAATTAGTTCGAGTTGGTTAGCTATCTTAAGTTTACCTCGACTACTCTTCTCTTTTTCACCTGGATATATATGAAATCAGTAAGAAAACCAACATTGTTCGTGGTTGAATACTTTATTTCATTCTACTCACGTTTTTTTATTTTCGTCTCAACTTCAGAAACATACAGACAAGATTTCAAAACAGTAACTAAAAAGAAATACAATTCATTTCGACTTCTTTGCAAGCGATATTAACGGAGCTCTTATTGATTGGTCTCACTGTTCATTTCTGTACCGTTAGCGAAAAAATTGAAATTTCTATTGGCATCAAGGAAGAAAATAGTGGCAATGCGATTTGAGAAAAGCAGATTTCTTCAGCCTCATTCAGTCTGAATTGAAATATACGCATATTCATGATTGGAGCGCATCAGTAAATCAATTATATTGTAAGCAGTTAACTAAAAATCATAAGAATCAGCTATGAGTGTCAAAGGTGTTTGCAATGCGAGAAATAAAACTATATTTAAAGTTGAATTTTTCTTTAAATACTTCGACTAAGCGTATCGAGTTCAACGTGTGACGACGTTGATCGAACAGATTGAATACGTTTACGCATGTTAACAACACATAATAGAAAAGAATCGAGGCACACGTGGAGGAAACGACGGAAATGCAAACTTAGAGTAGAAAGAAGTGCAATCGGTTGTAAATATAATTCTTTAAGCAAAGAAAATACTTACATCGTCATAAATGTTAGTATAAATCCTTTTCTGTTCACGTTTTCATGCTTTCAAAAAAATAGAAAAATTTAAAAGATGCGAGCAACTGTTGGTACTCAAGAATCAAGTATGACTCAATTGTCCGATACTATTAATAAACGATCGTCATTTCATGCTGCGGTATGTTAAAATGATCAAGAAATCTATTTGTATTCTAAACATTCCCATAGGTTCTACGTACGCAAAAATTAGTGCGTGTTATTAAAACGATGAATAGTGTTGGTGAAATAACAAGAGAAGATCTGATTGGTTCAAATAAAAAGGATATGAGTCAACAGCAACAACTTTGGGAAATCCCAGTGGATAAAGTAAGTCATTTACATGCCGATGTTATTCTCTATGTAAGATAAATATATCGCTAATCATGAATGAATTAAGTTCACTTTAGTCGTGACAAGGCGGAAATAATCAAATGAGCTGCCATTACAAGAACTCTCTATCAATGAGAAAAGGCAAAATAATACTCTTGATCAAATGCGTATATATATATATATATAATATCTTGTGATAGTATAGAAGTCATCTATTTCTCGATGCTTTGAACCAATTAATAAGGTTTAGACTTCTGTCGATTTCTTTCTTGAAAGAAAAATAAGCGCCATAGACAGAGAGATAGAACAAACGAATGAGCTGGTTAGAATATAAAACAAACAGAACGAACCATCGTTTCAATGCGACGAGTATCGCGACTTTCATCATTTGCTTCAGCTGAGAGCCGACTTCATTTTAGAATCGACCGAGATCATACTTCCGTAATTGAATTTCTAATTATTTATTTAAAATTAAAAAAAATTATATATTTTTAGACAACATCCAATCAAACTAGTGAAACATCAAGTGTAACATCCGGATTAGATTCACGTGGAAATACAACAGGAATAACAGCTAGTTCACGTCGGCTTGGTCAAAGGTTTATTATTCTTCATTATTCACCATTTAAAGCGGTGTATGTATTAGTTCCGATGGTTCTTTTTTATGTTTTGTATAACTAATTATTCTATTATTCTTAGATGGGATTGGGTTATTATTTTACTTGTTTTATATACTGGAATCATTACACCGTATACAATATCGTTTCTATCTGATGAAGATCAAAAACGAACACATCTAAATGAACTACCGGCAACGCGACAATTCAATGGCGAACGAACCAGCGTTCACGTATTAGTTATAACTGATGTACTTGTTGATATGATGTTTGTATTTGATATTCTGATAAGTTTTCGGTAAAAACTAGGATTCCTATGATCCTTTTAAATGCCTATTCTGTGAATAATCTCTATTTAGAACGACATTTGTTTTAAAGGAAACAAATGAAGTTATCACAAGTCCAATATTAATTGCTAAGCATTTTGTTATGGATTCTTGGAAACGTTTTGCTGTCGATATACTTGGTGCTCTGCCCTGGGATATTCTTTTCTATGGAAATGGAAGTCATTCGGTATGTGTCAAACGAACACTTGAATTTGAAGTAAAACCATTGTTTGTTTTCTTCCTCTACTGCAGAGTATGCGTCTAGCTAATTGTTTTAAATTAGCACGACTATTACGACTTGTTGCATTTGTTCAAAATTTTCAAAAAACCGAATATCGATCGGCTGTCTTATTTTTTCTGATGCTTCTTTTTGCTATTGCTGCACATTGGCTTGCTTGTATATTCCATTTTATTGCTATTCTCGAACGACCCAACTTGCATGTTAAATATTCATGGCTCGATCATCTTGCTGACAAATATAAAATGCCTTATCGTACGTGAATTTTTCCAAAGAAAATCAAATTAGTACAATTAAATTATTTTAGTTATAAATGATACATTAAGTGGACCGGATTTAAAATCAAAATATTTAACTGCACTTTTCTTTGCTATGACATCACTGACGTCAGTTGGCTTTGGAAATGTTGCAGCGGTACAATATAGGAATCTTTGTTTTTTTTTCTATTTTTAACATTATGTTTGTAATAGAATACAAATGGTGAAAAACTTTTTTCTATTCTATCCATGCTAGCTGGATGTAAGTAGACAGCGAGAAAAAGTTTCCAAGTCAATGTATTTTTATTTACTAGCATTCTTAAGTGCATCGATTCTCGGAAGTGTAACAACGATTATTATTAAATTATATCAAGGGGCTGAAGAATTAAAAGAAATGAAACAAAGTATTGATGATTTCATCAAACATCATCGTATTAGTAAAGTACTTGCGAAACGAATGCAAGAGTCATTTGAACACGAATGGAAAAATACCAAAGGTATCGATATGAATAGTATACTGAAAACATTTCCTGAATGTATTCAAGCTGATATATGTCTTCATCTTAATCGAGAATTGTTAAATACGTGTCCAGTGTTTGAACATGCAACTGAAGGTAGCCAATGAAAAAGAAATCGTTTTTTATTGATAAAAAAAAAGAATTTTGTTTTGTTTGAAGTTGCTCTTCGAACATTAGCTATTCTTTTCAAATCAACTCATGTTCCACCCGGCGATACACTTATTCACCAAGGTAAGCTATAGAGTCCGTATGCACAAATATTATTGAGTTGAACTATGTTTCTGTGAATGTTGTCATTCAAACACACATGAGCCTAGTTTTTTCTCTCTCTCCTCATCTAGCCACAAGCTAGAAAACACATCAATGACATGTCAATTCGAATATGCGATGACATGTGTTTGTCAACTAAAAGATTCTTAATTTAAATAAAGCATTTTTCTTATTATAATAATATACGAAGTGAACGCGCAATGATGCTAATCGTATGTCAGAATTTCTCCCGAGTGTTCGCACGATGCGAATTTAATAAACTTCTAAAGGTGAGATCTCGCAACGGAAAACAAGGACATGAATTTTTGATAGTTTACTAATGTGTTCGTAAATTCAGGTGACATTCTCAATTCAATTTATATTATTCGTGGCGGACAAATGGAAGTATTACAAAATAATGAATTACAAGCGATACTGGGTCGTAATGATATCCTCGGTGAAAATCCATGCAATACGGTAACACCGGGAAAATCCCGATGTGTTGCTAGAGGTATTTTTGTTTTAATGAAATCTTCTTATTGAATTATTCTCTTCTGTTTTTTTTTAAATAAAGGTTTAACTTATTGTACATTAAATAAAATTCATCGAGATGATTTACTGCATGCTTTACAACTGTATCCTGATTTTGCTAAATCATTTATAGAACGATTTCGAGTAACATTTGATCTTCGACAAGTATGTAAAATCCAAATCCTTTTATCCTCTTGAAAATGAATTCTAATTTTATTTTCAGTGCGAATTAAATGAGTCAAAGCCATTTGATACACTAGATAATGATATTCAAAAACTTATTAATGAACGTGGTCCGAAATTGCAAACCAAAGGAGAAATAACTCCATTACATCAACGAGACGATGGTAGATCGAAAACATAAAAAGAATACTAATAGATTGCTTTTTGTTTTAATCTAGAATTTAATCAATTATCTTGTTCTCGAAATTATCGTGGTATGCAACTGGGTATCGATGGTACAAGACGAGCAATGACCACAATTGTTGAACTATCGCCGGAACAGGCATTAACATCACCCGAAGAGCTTGATTTTGGACGAGAAGGAACAGGGACACTATTGACACCTTTATCTCAAGGTATTTGTTTGCTTTTAAACGGGAAAGATAAATTTCAACTTATCGAGTTACTTTCAGGTGCACTAACGAATACCCGTGAAGCGATTGTGTCCGTGCCGAAAACTGCGCAACTAACCACAACGGATTTTCAACCCAAATATTTAAAGAACTCATCATCAACTATACAGATTAGTTCATCACCGAAAATCCTCTGGTAAAAAACATTAACTTTTGAATTATAAATAATATATATTATCTTTTATATTAATAGCCCATTAAAGAAATATGAAACGGGACCCGTACGATGTATGGCAGATGTTGATGCTGCATTAGCATTTTTGCAAATGTAAGACGTCGAAACAGATTTTTACTGCTTAACACTGCGTTTTCTTCTCTAGACGTTTGGATAGTTTAGAAAAAGTGATGGATGACAAAATGAAAATGTTACTTCATGCTGCTCAAGACATTGCGTCAACCAATACCCATCGAAAAAACAATGATTCTCATTGCCATCGCCCCAGTGAAATTCTCATCGACAAATTGCTTTTTCCCAAAGACTAATCATAATTTCAGTTCGCCATCACACATTTATTATCGACCGAGACTGAGGATTGCGACATCTGCGTTGTTTTAACACGCACAGAATAAGAAAGATGAAGGACGAACCATAACTTTGTCACCTAGAGATAGATAGTTGCACAAATGAAAAGCAATGCTTGTAGGCATTGATTGGATAATCTAGCTTTGTTCTGTTAATCAGGATAGAGAAAGGCTTTTATTTCTGGTCGACATATGTTTATATATTTTGTTTTTTTGCTTTGCATATTCAGAATAATAAAAATAAAAATAGCTTTACGACAACATGAATTCACGAGTGTGTCCGTATCTTCTCTAGCTTTCATTGATTCGGACTGAAATTCTATTCGCAAGAGTTGTGAGAGCTTTTAACGTTCCTACAAAATCAATACTTCAATTTTCCTCTGTAACCTAACATGAGCGTCCATATGTGCTGAAGAGCAGCATTTTGCTCTTGAAACTTGTTGATGTCTGATTAATGAGAATTCCTAAAAAGTATCACCATCAGATAAATCTAATAGAGTATAGCAATGATCACGATTTTCTTGTGCTTTATCTATAATTAATCAACAGAATTGTATAGCCTCTATCGGAAAGAAAACTATAATAACTTTATCTTGAGGGTTATGGCATGCAAAGTCAAATATTTATTCAATTGTATGTTCAATTAAGACATAAGTTCTGATACTCACTAGCATTTAATGCAATGATACTTGTTCTCTATTTCCAGTAATGAATTTATTCATTCAACCGTACGAATAAACTTCACGCCATATGAATATAAATGGAATAGTAATTGCTCGATGCAATTATTTAGATGGCCATCAATATATATTTAAACAAAGCTTTACAAAAAATTTCTTTCGACAGGATAAATCTCTGTTCTATCGTAGTAAACATTAATAAGCAATTATTTTCATTGGCGTATAATGCCCTTTATTTTACTTCAAAGAATAAAATGTGTAAAAAACTATAGCAGATGTTGTCTCTATCTACCTATATGGTCAATAATAGGGTAGCTACTCGTTGCGACTTATCGAAGGGCTCAATTAAAATTCTCGATGACAAAAGCATGAGAAATCTAGGCAGTGCTTATTTCGAATTACTTCAAACTAATATAAAGAAAATATTATCATATTCAGAAGAAGTGTTTGTTTTCATATGTAGAATGTCTGTTGAATAAGAGTGAAATCATGTCATTGGTTTCTAATAAATATATATATATATATTTTTATTATTATTATTATTATTCATATGAAACTCAAGAGCCAGAGTAAAGGAAATACTCATGAAAAAATGCGCATACAAATTTATTGCATGGCTGACTTTTTCTTACTTAATGTTGTTTACATGTTCATGAATAAAATAAGATGGAATCTATGGGAGAAAAAAGCGTTCTGTCACAATACGATTGCAGTACACGTTTTTGAGATAATTGCCTTAACATTCATAAAAGTATGTGTTAATCAATAAGGATAAAATTCGAATTCATTTGATTTAGATTTATTTTTCTATCTTGTAAACAATCGTTGTAATCCTTTCAATGACAAAGCGACAGAACAATCGAGGTAGTATGACTTGCTTATTATTGAAGAAAAGGAAAAATAAATTCCACGGATCGCTATAATCTTGATTATCGTTACTAAAAATAAATATCTACTGTAATGATTATATAATTGTTTTTAGTTGAAGAATGAATCTAGGTCATAGACAACCAATGAGTTATGCATATATGTAGATCGTTCAAAAATAAATCTATCATGGGAAATTATTTTAAGTTTTTATTCATAAATGAATAGTTTTCTCCGGGACATTAAGTTAATTAATATACAACCAAGAAGAGAATCCGAATGGATAAATAATCAATTCACAATCGGGATTGCATCGACTGAAAAGAGATTTTTAAATTATTTCTTCTATGAGTCTGATTTCTAATTCTTTCTTAGCGTATTTTTTATTTATAGTTTTTGCTAACGAAAACTATCGTCATACACCCGTAAGCTATTCCTAACAGGAAAGCGTTAGCTTACTTCTTTCTTTTTTCATTCGAAACTATAGAAAAGGAACTATCGATAAGAAAATTTCTAGGTTATACTACTGTAGTTTTCTACGATTAATATGTAAAAATATTCTTTTATTAATGCTTTTACTATTTTGCAAATATTACAAGTTTTTCTTAGGCTTCAATAATATATTGAAATAAAACATTACAACATCGTCATACAATATTCAATAGACCAAAAGAATAAATCTATAGTTATATTTGATACAGTAATTTGACCGCGTAGTGAGTATCCGCAAAAAATGACGATGATTATCAATGTTTGCTTGTTTTATTCATATGATATCGACATATATATGTGTGTGTGCGCGCACAGTTGGTGTTAATAATAAATCGACACATGCTATTCATCTCTCATTTCAAACTATAGACACTCATCAGATGATTTCTCTCTCTCTCTCTCTACTATTACCTAAATAGGTATTAATAGTGAATTTAGACATTTGTGTAAAAGAAAAAGAAACTAATCTATCAATTTAATCTCATTTTCATATAACTAAGAAGGTCTTCCTATTCATAAGAGTAGAAAGTGCATTTTTTTTCTTCGCTCTTCTTATACCATTTAAGTAATATGTTTTGTTAGGGAACAAAGAATTTACGATGTCTCGCAATTTTATAACCAATGGCTATTTCTTTGTTCTTTGCCTTTGAATCTCGAAAAGAGAAGAGCACTTCGGTCATTTTTTTTCCGCTTATACCTATGTATATGAGGTTATTACTTCTAACGAACAAATTCTTTTTTCCTCCCTACCTGTCTCTCTCTCTCTTCTCGTTTCAATAAATACACGTCATAACAACGACAACGCATGCATATGTTACTTATAGATGAATAAGCGTACAGAAGCATGAGAGAGAGAGAGACAGAGGGGGAGGGGGAGGGGAAGAAAAAAACGAGAGGGAAGAACTGACCGGAAATTGAACGCACATACACAAACAGGTACCTCACTTTCTTCCTAATGTTTATATTGCATAAGTTTTTTGTTTTCTTTTTTGTATCCTGTGTATTGACAAATGCCACTTCTATCATCGGTTGACTCCGGTAACAGCATTTTTTCCTTGATTTTAACATTCGTATAAACACATAGTGCGCTAGTATATGAAACATATGGTATCCTTCATGTAATCATTTAACAAATAGTTCTGTGAGCGCAAATAGCATTCATTACATATATTCAATAAAATTTAACGCATTAGAACAAAAAAAGAAAGGAAACTTTAAGTAGACTTTAGAGATCGGCCGTTGTTACCCATTATCAAGGTAAAGATGAATACTTAACGGGTTCTTTCAATGAGAAAAATATCGTCTGTTAAACACTGTCGCCAGTTTTTTTTCTCTTTTAGCTAGTATGCAGTTGATTTCCACATTTTCTATTTTTACACTTATACTTTATTTAATGGGATGTCGCTAGAAGAAACAACTAAACTTGTACGATATTTGTAATCTACATATCGATCGATTTTTATTCTATTGTGCTTTCTTTTGTATTCTAATCATGTGAGAGATCTCTATTGAGTTATTCTCGATCGTCTAATCTTTGGACAGATTGACATTGTGTGATAGTAAAAAAAAATACTCGCTTATATATATATATATATATATATATAGAGAGAGAGAGAGAGAGAGAGAGAGACTTTTCTTTCTGTTACTATTCTCTCCTGTTTTTTGTCCCCGACTGCTTGTGTTAGTGCTTCCCGAGTCTTCGTCTCCACAAACCATTTTCCTTCTTCGCAACTGGAAAATGAAAATCGTCTTTTCCCTCCCTTCGTTACCATCTCTCTTTTCTTTCTCGTTCTCATTCGCGTTTGTGTTTAACTCTAATCATATGTGTATATAGCAGTCACACACAAACACACACACACACAGCCGCATGAGCACACACATGTACTTTTAGATGATGCTGACAACATATCATGTCGTATTATATTAAAAAAAAAAAGAGAGAGAGAAGAAATTTCTTTTCATATGTTATAGATTATAGATGTTGCTACATTATCTTTATCATTATGACAAAAAACAACGGCAACATCACCAACAAGAATTTGATTGATATATAGACTGACTGATTGATTGAGCGCTCCCGTTTTAGGTTTTTCTCCTATTCGAAGATGTGGAAGAAAATAAAAGAAATTCTTTGTAAGCATACTGGTAAGTTTTCGTAGCATGTTATTTCAATCGTAGACACAAACACTATTATTTTGAACCATAAAATGCGTGTGTATGCATCAGGCATTGGCGCATCATATCGATTGCATGTGTTATATATATATATATATATCTGTGAGCTCATAGGCGAGTGAATAGGCTGAGACGACGGGACATCTCAAATCATATCAGATAGATACGATAAATCAGAGGGGCATCAGAAGAAAAAAGGAGAAATGATAAGCAATCGGTTTCTTTTTTGGTTTGCACTCTTCTATCACATAGTTTATTTAGACACAAGGCAAGAAGGAAAAAATGAGGTGAACTGTATACACGAGCGTTGATGTTTCAATAAATGAAAGCACAGTCAATATTAGCTAGAGGAAATGTTTATATCAAGACCGAACTTATTTGACTAACTCAATAAGGATCTTTGAACTTGTTCTTGTTTGTTTCTTCTTTTATATTGACGCATTTTGTATGTTTATACTTAATCATGTCAAAAATGAAATCACGCGATACACTGAACATTCTATAGCAAATTGATATATCTTGTGTATCGACGGATATCCGATATTTTCTCAATTGTCTGTTAGTTCATAGAAGAGTACTCATTTTCTCTTATTATTGTTTAGCTTACAAAGATGAATCAACAACACCATTGGGCACCGCTACAATGACGACGTCTGTTATCGACCTAAGGTCGTTGCCAATCATGTCGTCGCAGCGAGCGGAAACAAGCGGTCAGCATCAGTCATATCGTAAATTAGGTGCTCAAACGTTGAACAAGACTGATGAACATTGCCGTTCATTGTTCAATCTTTTGCCAGCGTCATTGCGTCCTCGTCACTATTACCAACATCGTCAAACATCAAATAAGAAAGGCGTTGATGCTGTAAGTGTTAAAAAAAGAGAACGATCCTTGTTGCGTCATATTGTCATCATTACCCATACAGTGACACTTCATTCATCTATGATTAGTACATACATTTCTAGCACGTAGTCGTTCTTCCATAGCAATCGATAGAAGTAAATTGACTTTTTTTCTTCTTTTGTGTATGCAATATAATTATCATCACTATCAACGATTAGAATCTAAAGAATATTTAATAGAAAACACGATGATGTAATCGTCATTAGTTGAGACAAGCTCTACCATGAGTGACTATCATACAATAATCAATAATCATATTGGTATTCGATCGATCGATCGATCGAGAATTTGTCTTTTCCCATTCTTTGCTAGTCTAATTAACTACATTAGCATTTTATAATTTTATAATTGTTATTTTATGGAACACTTGAAGAACGAGTCCTACGTGCTGAGAGATACATGAAATTCTATCCAGGAAATTCATACACATATGTGACCTTCGAGTTTTCGCCGCTGGCTTTGACTCTTTGATATGCAAGCGACATAAAAGCCTAGAAAAAAAGAATCATCATTTATTTAACACAATCTAAATAATGTCAACAAATTCAGGCAGAGTTTCCATTTTTTTTGTATGTTGGTGATAATGTATAATCATCGTTATTCAATCTTTCATTCGTGTGCATGCACATCATTCTCGAGGGCACATTTTGTGCGTACTATAGATGTTTGTTGTCACTCCGTTATTCTCGATTTTTAATGGATATTATAAAATGAAGAGAGACAAGACTGAGCGCATCTTCTCCTTTTTTAGTTCTCATTTGTTTCGCGCTATGGAAGCTTAATTATTCATGATCAAGAATTTACATAGCGGGCACGCATATAGGAGAAGATCGAAGAAGAAGAAAGAGCAGAATAAATGACAAAAGTAATAAGTACTCTTTATATATATATATATTTTTTTTTTACTCTGATTTGGTTTTCTAATACCGATAAGCTTTAAGAATGTGTGCTGTTTCTTTCTTTCTTTCTTTCTTGCAAAGCTAATCATTCTAATTTTATTTTATTTTTCTTCTCCTTTGAATACATTAAATAAGAAAAGCCATTTAGCACCAGTAGGAAAGGGCAAAAAAATGGAATAAGCCTTCTTCTTCTTCTTCTTCTTCTTCTTCATTATTGACTAAGAGTAGTCCGAAGCAAACATCCTGTCTTTAGAAACATGAAGATAGGCAAGAATGAATTCTTTTCTTTTTTCAAAAATCATGTTTTCTCTCGTTTATAGTCAACAACGGCGCAACCATCATCGTCAAACGATATCATTCGTACTGATTACGATTCAGGTTACATGTCACAAAGTCTCTTAAATCGTACATCATCGTATGCGTCATGTTATTCAGCTGTTGCAACTATAATGCCAATATCGTCCATGACTCGACACAGATCAATTGAAAGTTTGCTACAAGGACATTCAAAATCAAATCCAGCCAATATATGTATTATCGTTCGAAAAAATTTTGAACCATTTGCTCAAGCACATATCGCTGTTACAAAAGGTAAAATCTACGGAACTGAAATTGATGATTATAGTGAAAGAATTATTCTGATACGCTCTCTAATTCATCTTAGTTCTATTAAATGACACTAAGAAAAGGATTAGACCTTCTTTTTCTCGGTGACCTATTCGAGATCTATTTGCCAAAGATCTAATTATAGTAATAAAATAGAAAAAGAAGAAGAAAGAAGAACTTACTTTTTTTACTTGGCTGAAAAATGAGACGTACCAGAGGCAACTTCAGTCATCTAATCATTTTGTTTTTCTACAACGAACTAGGCTTCTATTGTTCGACATGAGTCTTTAAGAAAAAAAATCTTTTATTTAGTTCAATCAGCATGTATCTCTACAGGATTCATTCTAAAAAAGATTTGATAATCTAACAATTCTAATTTGTATTCTATAACAAAACTCATAGTAGTTTGTTCGAGTACAATTTTTTCAAAATGTTACTCATTATAGAACATTTTCCTTTAATGCGCAACACTTAAATTCTCATTAGAAACATGAATTTTTTTGTTTCTCTTTTAGCATATAAATGTTTAAGGTTGCTCTTCTCTTCATACGCATATTAAAGAAATCCTTTCTTTTTCTTTATAAAAAAATTTTTAAAATTGCATAACGAACAGTAATTCGAATATCCGACAAAGAACTTTTCTTTTAACTTAACATGCAACTGAGAAAGAAAAATGAGAATTATTTCTTGTGATTGCTTTTCTTTCTTCATGTTCAGGTATGATTGTGACTGCATTGTTTTCTCGTGGACCTTGGCTTTACATACGTGTTGATTCTAATGGGAAAACAGGTTATATTCCACGGATCATATGTTCATTATGTCACAATCGCATGAGAAAAGCAAATAATTTATCAGTTTCATCAACCGACTCCTCGTTTAGTAAAGAAGATGAATTGCATCTAACCGAAATGTCTTTAAAAAATGAAAAAGATCTTGGTAACTCATGCAAGCAACCCATGAATCGATATTTATCGCATAGTTCAGCTATAATTAATAATAATAATAATTCAAATCAACGATTAGAACCTATTTCTTTTGACGAACGTGAAAGATGTAATACATATACTTTACCCAGACAGCCACGATCAAATGTATCATCATCAAAAGATCGTCGATTAACAATAAGTTCTATCAATTATCCATCGTTAACGAGTAAACAACCATCGGTTAATAATAAAAATGACAGTAAAACAACAGCAAATAACAACAGTAATAGTGTTATACCAGCACGTGATACCGATTCATCTAGTACGCAAGATTCTGGATATTCCGAGTCGACACCATTTTTTCTTGTACAACAAGCAACACCGGAACATGAACAACCACCGGCACATCCAATATTGAATAGTTCAAAAGTATGTTTGAAAATTTCGATTAGCAATAAAACGTTCTAGCCAAGGGAATCTTGACCTGTTTGAACCACTTTTTGATTTTCTAGACTAATCAAAAAAATCGATTATTTTTCAAGGATTCTTATGCGTCTCTCGGCTCGTAGTTTATTTGATAGAGCATTGCCTTTCTTTTTCTCCCCTATGAAAAAGAGAATGTATAATAGAAAGCCTCAAATATAACTATGAAAGAGTCATATTTTTGTCAAAGTTTTGATGCGGAAATTTCAGAGCGTGATTCAGTCACTCATAAAGCAATGAAGTTAAACTAAATTATGTGCTATTACGATGAATATAAGAAAGTGACATAAAATGAATTTCAAATAGAGCTGTTCTAGGGCTGCTAATTGTTTTGCTTCCGCCCGGATTCTATTTTCCAGCTTGTCAAAGATTCATTTATAAATCTGAACACATACAAAATACTTCGTCTAAATCAATATTTGAAACTTTCAGTTGATTCTTCTAATAAGCCGACATAGAAAACAAACAAGATTTTTCTCTTAGGAAAAGCAAGCTGCTTTGAATCGTATTCATTCGGCAATCCCAAGATTCTTTTTTTGTTGAACACACACACACACACACACACATTTTCTTAGTCGTGTATCCAAACTAATTTGTCGTATTACAAAAGAACTCGATCTCACTTTAGTTCCCATTGGAATAGAACGTATGTAGGCAAAAGCAATTTTTTTTCTTTTCAGAAATCTATTACAACACCACATTACGCAACTGCTCGACGTTCGACACTTTTGAAAATTCCGGACTCAATAAACCCAAGTCAACCACATCAACAACAAATGAACTCAAATCGAAATCATCGACATACACTTCTCAATGGTATATCAACGAATGAAATGATTAACAACGATTCGAATAGACGTCATACATTAGATAAAAATAATAATAATAAAACTATCAATTCGACCACATCAACAAATAGTGCCGGTAGTCGTCCACGTGAATTTGCTTTAATAAGAAATGTTCGTCAAGATAAATCTCAATCACAACAGCAACGAGTAAAACCATCTATCTATAATTTACCGAAAAGTCATGTACAAATTCCAGCGAGTATTTTTCTTAATCATCATCGGCAAAAACAACAGTTCGGAAGTTCTCACAGTGCTTTTCGTCCTGTTCAGCCGACAACGAAACATAAACGAGCGTCAAGCGAAGGACATTCACGGTCAATATCGACAGCATCGTCATCGTCGTCGCCGTCGTCAACATCGGCATCATCATCCGACGTGTCATTGAATGTTGACAAGAGTCTTTCTAAACGAAGGCGTTTATCATGTGATTTACCCGTTCCGATTCTTTCGAAACTAAATTCAAATAGTTTAACACGTTCTGTCTGCGATCAATCATCGTCCTCCATAAAATTAAATCATCATTCTCGAACCATGAGCGACATATTATGCGATCAATTCAGTGAGATCAATATTGATGCGATTGAAAAAGATTCAATGATTCAACATCATCCAAAAAAATTACAAAATTCTCAACATTGCTTATTTACAACGATAAAAGATTATCGTAGTTCTCGTGCTTCTTTTTCAGTTCAACGCGGTGATTTTGTTTACGTACTTAAACAAGTCGGACAAGCTTCTTATCTTGTTCGGAAACAAAATGGTGGACAAATAGGATTTTTACCCAAAGCATTGCTACAGCCGGCAACGTCGACAAGAATAGATGCTTTCCTAGAGACACATGGATTTCGCGAGACGGTTATTTAAATTTTTTATTTCTTTGACTTTTTCTTTTCTTATTTTGGATAGTTGTGAAATCTATACTATTAAAATTGTACTTGTTCTTCTTCTTCTTCTTCTTTTTTTTCTAGTCCTTTATTTTGTTTTGTCTTTTTGCCTAACGTCTCATTTTGTGGACCATGTTAACTTACGAATTTTTCAACTAGCATCAGTCGCGATAATAGCTCAGGATAATAAAAACAAAAGAAACACGAACATTTCCATCCATCGATAGCCGGTGTAACAAGGACGAATAAGAGACCGGCCTGATGGTCTAGTGGTATGATTCGCGCTTCGGGTGCGCGAGGTTCCGGGTTCGATCCCCGGTCAGGCCCTTTCTTTTTACATTCAAATTTTTAGTTATTTTTAAAACATAATTTATAAAAAAAAAACTGTTCAGCTATTAAATTAGGAACGATTAGGAATTTTCTACATATTCAAGCACAGTTTGTAGTAAACATTAAACTAATATTATATTGAAGTTAAATATGAAAGGTGTTGTTTACAATTCTTTTTGTATTTATTCAAATGCCAATAGGATAGTTTCAATGGATCTACAAAATACTTGTGTAGTTATGTTAATGTTAGTATATTTTCTAGGGTAGATTGGAAACCTACTTGGGATAATTTTCAAATATAAAAAACAAAATTTTTAATATTTCCAAATTTTCATTATTTAGATATACAGAAGTCTATTGAGAATATATGTGCTTAATTCGCTTCAGTTTTTTTTATTCATGAAAATATGACCCCTTATTCCTTCACGGTAAGATTTTATTCAGAACTCATTGGTGATAAAATCCGGTTTTCTCGCTGTTGTTTTTACTGAATGTTAAGCTTATTTTTCATATAAGCCTACTTCTCCTAATGGACAGCTTTAGATAAAGAGCTACTTTAACTTTTGTTGTTTTTGTTATTTTGCCTGGAAACGATCGTTTTTCTAAAGAGAACGCGTGCTTCTGCATAAAAAAAACTTCTGGCATCTAGTGTCCGCTATTGCGATTTCATATGATCATATCGCTCTTACAAAAAAATAATTGTAAATCTAACACTTGATCTCATTGACTTTTTGAATTCACGCCAATAGAATTAATAATCTATTACATGTTAAAAAATTGAAGGAATCATATGTGTTCTAAATGGCAATGCTAAGGAATGCTATTTGCTTTGCTGTTCTACATGAATTCTCTAGAGTACATATATTGATGTTGACGTATCGTTTTTTCCTACTAATTCCTATCCACAAGTTTACATTTACTATTGGTCTATTCTTGATTCATGGGATAAAAATACTTTTTTTATGATTATTTTCAGCAATGAGTACTAGTTAAATCTAAATGCATGTAGATTATTCGAATCAATTCACTATTACCAACGAAGTGTACAAGACAAAACTGTATATAATAGATCAATATCAGCTGCTCGAGAGAGAATCTGGGTTTCATTAGATAGTTGTTAATTTGAAACGATTTTACGTAAGTCTACTGCGTAGTTTCGAAGAATCACAAGATGGTCACTAGCAAGCTAATTCGTATGTGATTAATTTCTTGTTAAAGAGGTCATGACAATTAGTCACTCATACAATTTATTCTTTTTTATTTTGAAATTTCGTTTTCTACCCTTGATCGTATATTTTATTCAATCGAATGAAAGTACTTTGAAACTATTGTTTCTTTTTAGTCTAAAATTAGAGTAAAACAATCTTTTCCTATTGTAGAACAGCCATCGGGACCTAAAATAGAATTCTAATTAATATTGATTTTAAGTCTAATATTTCATGACTGACTTGAAGTATGATATCTTTGATAATGTCGTCTAACAGAAAACAAAATCGTGTGCGTGTGCGTGTGCGTGTGCGTGTGTGTCTATAGAATTCAAGTAGTTTATTTTTGCTTTTTATTTACTTTGTATTCAATCGAGTAGACACACAAAAGCAAAAATATCTAGTTTATGACTTTTCAGCGACAACTATTCTCCACTTATTAATGTCTTTTTGTTGCAGGAATAACAGCAGAAAACTATTTAGCAGAGTATAGATCAAGTACTGATTATCAATTACATAAATAACATCAGCTGATATGATCTTTTCGGTTTCTTTGCTGGAACAAGCAAGAAAATCAGACATGATTTCACTACAGCACATCATATTATGTATTCAATTCGAAAGTTTCTTCTCATTAATATAGACTTCTGTTGATAGTAGACTCTATATATATTATTTTTTATTGTGTCACGATGTTCTCTTCTAGAAAAATGAATGAACAATAAATTGTTAAGCAGCTTGTTTTTTATGAACGCCTCCTTCAGATAGAAAAAGAGAGAAGCAATGACGTAGAATGACGGATTGACGTCATCATTATCGACACAAGAATAGAATAAGAAATGCTATCGCCTACGTCTTTTTTCTCATCGGCCTTCGCTTGCCTGCGCATGCTTACGATAATGTAAAAGAATTTTTCTTTTTCGTCTGCCTGCTCTCATTTTCTATCTGCGGAGAAACTAACTACTAGAAGCATTGATGAATCAAGACCAGTTCAGTTAATCGTATTTACACGTAAGCATGCCACGAACTCTCTTGGTTAACGTCTAGAAAGATGATGTTACTTATACTATAAAATTCAATATTCTTTTGTTTTTCAAAGAACGAAAGAAAAAAGAAACGTTAAAATAGATTTTGTCTTTCTTTATACTCATCTAATGTTTTTGTCGATTTTATTTTAATGCAAAAGGAAAACTATCGGGTTGATTGTGCTTTAACATTTTTCATTTTCTCTTCTTTTAAGATGACGATTGTTGACGCATTAGAAACATCAAAAAATGATATATTTTCAACGTTAGAAGGTAAGAAAAAGAAAGGAAAAATCATTTGTTGATGTTATATTTACTTACAGGTGAAGATTTTCAACAATGGAAAGATTCAATGTCAATGGAAACTCGTATACCAGGAGGTTTATCAGTGGAAAAACGACAAAAAGTAAAAAAATAGAATGCAATCGTATGTTTTATTTATTATTTTTCTCTTAGTTATGGATTTCATTAGCAACTAAATACATTCATGATATTCATCTCGACTGGCAGAAAACTTGCGACTTTGCTTTTAATGCAGATACATATCCAGAAGATGAACAACTAAATATTCAAATTGTGAAAGTAAATTTTGCAAAACAATGAAATTTAAAATTTGAGCGTTTTTCTTCACATTTAGGATCTTCATCGGACTGGCTGTAATTGGTCATCCAATGAATATAATCGTACATTACTTCAGCGTGTTCTACTTGCGTTCGCGCGTTATAATAAAACCATTGGTTATTGCCAAGGTCTTCATATATTAGCATCTGTAATACTGGATGTTGTCAATATGAATGAAGAATATTCATTGATGATACTAATTTATTTAATTGATTGTATATTACCGGATTTTTTCTCTAATAATCTACATGCATTAGCTATTGACATGACCGTGTTTGGTCAATGGTTAAAAATCTACAATCCGCAATTACATTTACATTTACAAACTCTCCAATCATCATCATCATCATCATCACCGTCGTTATGTAATGATGATTCCGATGAAAATTATGAGCCACCTCTATTAAATGTTTTTACCATTCAATGGTTTTTAACGTTATTTGCAACATGTTTACCTCGACCAGCTACTCTACGTGTTTGGGATGCATTAATGATTGAAGGTAGTGAAGTATTATTTCGAACTGGACTTCTGCTCTGGTCGAAATTAGGAGTGTAAGTTTCGTCGTTTTTTTTTAAACGAAAACAAAAAACATTTTCTTACATTTTCTAGAGCTGTTTCAAAAGTATCAACAGCTGATCAATTTTACTCGGCTATGGGTCATTTGTCAGTTCAATTACTTGATGAGAAAATTCTTGATGCTGATAATCTTATAAAAGTACCACTACGTTTTTAAATTTAAATTTTAAATAGAAATATAATTTGAAAATCATGCAAATGAGTTTTAATTAGATCTGTTCATTGTGCAGATGATTGGACACATAAACAGAATAAATGATATTATTATTAAAGGCAAAACAAAATTGCTATTTTTTTTTTTGCCAATAACAGCTCACTGAGCTGGAACAAAAACCAAGAGAGTCTTGTACTTTCAGGGCGCATAGGAGGGATAGATTGAGGGAGATAAGATTATATTAGTTTTCATTATGTTGATCAATTTTTAATCTTTATATTCTTCTAGGGGCTATACAATTTCGGCCCATTTCCAACGCCTATGTTATCTGAATTACGTCAAAAGTTTACATTTCAACAAACATTAGAAAATATCAAAGTAAACCAATCCATTGGACAAACAAATACTAATCGATCAAAAACTAAAGTAAGCTGGCACGCGTTGTATATATTGAAACATATAAAGATTAGCTGGGATATGTCTAACTGTCATTGATAATGTTAAAAGTGACATTCCAGAACGACATTACCATGTATTTAATTCTCTGCCATTTGTTTTCCGTAGGATGTCAAACGAGCAAAAACAAAATTCATCGACGATGATGTTATTAATTTTATTTCTTGTTTTGCAATACTTTCATCGTCGTCATCACCGCTACGCAATAATCGATGTAAGAAATGTGGAACATTCTTTTATTTTGCTTTTGTTATTCATATTTGTTATTTTTAGTTGAACCCATGTCACCAAAGACAAGTTCTCCTGACATAAATCAACTTCGACAACAATATAAAAAACTTAAACAACGAAATCAACAAGTACAAATTATTACTCAATGTAAATTTTATCTTATTCTTCGTATCAAGACAAACTTTTTATTATTTTTACATTACACAGGTTCAAATGAGCAACGCCAGCCTACATCAGAATCTGTTTGTTCAATATCCGGTGGACCATTGGTAATTAAATAGTCTAAAAATATTTCATATATATATTTTTTTTTGTTGTTGTCTAGATTAATCATTTACTTGTGAAGCCCGTCGGTGTCAAACGCAATCAAATGAAAAAACATGTTTCTATGAAATCATCATTGAAAGAAGAAACCGAAGATATCCAACAGGAATTCGAGCAATTACTGACATGTCTCAAACTTGAAAAGGCTTCGATTCCGCAAAACGAAACAACATCGAATACTCTAATTGATCAACTTGTAAAATCTCGATCATCACAAGCACCAAAATATTCATCTTTCAATCCATTTCCTTCGCGTTCATTCAATGAAAATGTTGCTGCAAATGGATATAAACTTGGATTATATTCCCCTGTTGTGACAAGCCGATAAATTATTAGAGTGCGAGTCTTTCATCTAATCCAAAAGCTTATACATTAATTATTGTAGAGTCGTCTATTTTTTTAAAAGAATAATTTCATTTATGTTGAGTTGAAAGCTTTCTCTCTTTTTTTTGTGTTTCTTCTGTCAATAAACTGTTTGTTGTTAATATTATTATTGAATTATGAATTTTATGTGAAAATTAATATCCTTGATAATTATAAGATTTTTTTGTTCTTCATTTCTCGCCGACAAAATGAAATTCTTTTCATAGTTTAATGTTGTACCTGTATGGGCCTTTTTTTTCTTCTTTCCAATACAACGATTGAATCATTGTGGAAGTCAGAATAAAACAACTGAATAAGAACAAAAACAAAAACAACAATCTTTCATTCATTCCTCCTTCACTTCATCATCAAAAACTGGACAAAACAACAACAAAACAAGGCAAAAAATTGCACAAGATTTATATTAAAAAAAATAAAACTAAACTTAGGCGCTTCTAGAAAAGATCCACAAGTTTATTCATATACATGTTTACATCACCTGACATCGTTTGCTATCGAAGGCACACCATAGATTTCTTTGTAGTAGATTTTCTTTTCATCTTGTTTCTAGATGTAGATTCATAAAATTTTTAGATGTGTTTTTTTCTCTGAAAAAAAATCATCTCTCATTTTGGTTGTCGTAAAAGAAGTAATGTCATGGCGGCATCAACCACTTCAACACTGGGCGTTGCTGTAGATGTTCCTGATAGATCATGTTTAGAGCGTTGTTTTTTTCTTTTATTATTTGTTTCCTCTGGTGAACCACGACGATGAATTGTTTTATCACGTTTGAGATTCTTCAATGGACAACTGTTCTCATCGTTTGTATTCGACATTAATTGTTGCCGTCGTTCTAAACATAAACGTTCGAACAGAGCAATTGTATATTGTGTTGTCAATGATAGTTGCCGTGTAGTCATTGTTAATAATGTATCGAGTAAAAGTAAACGTTTTGAACGATCTGTCGTCCATAAAGGATACCGTAGTTTAATTCCATTGTTTGGATTTTTAATAATTTTAACAAAAAATGATAATTGTTTTGTCATATGATAACGTATTTTACTTTTTAACCGCGCACTCTGAATTGTTTGTTCATCCGGAGAAGAATTTGAATTATGAATTGTTGGCGTAGTTGATTGTTCAATATGATGTTCAATCCAATCACATATTTCATTTAATGTTAACGCACGAGATTTACAATCTTCAATAGCAAATAATATCCAAAAGCATAGAGCTGAATGTGGTGGTGAAACAATATCAGTTGCTGTTGCTGTTGTTGTTGTTATTATTACGCGTTCACTTGATGAATTAAGCGATGATGAATCATTATCATGTTCGCTATCAGATGAATCAATAACACTTGGTGGCGATGAACGATGGCGATGCTTGTCAGTAACATAGATTGGTAAATTTTTACTCACCGTCGGTACTGAACGTGCTGAACGTGATGATGTTGGACGATCGAATATGTCTGATTTTGTTAGCCATGATAATTCAGTAAGATCATGATCTGAATGTTGTTTTACATTCGTTGGATCCTGATGAGCTAACATTTGTCTAAAAGAATATGATAGCAATTTGCTTTTCTTTTTCTTAACGAATGCGAGCAACAAAAGAGAATGGTGAAGAACAAATTCGAAATATTTGCAGCATTTGATGCACAATGTACTATTTCCTTCCGTTTGACATGTGCTCTCAATTTCTTTTTGCTATGTCAGACGGATAAGAGAAAAAAAACCTATATGACAGTTACTTACGAAAAATAAAATATCTTCATTAAATGAGAATCTGTGAAACTAACGCCTTTTCTTCTCCATGCCATCATCTACTGGCATTTTTTCTTTTTTTTCCGTTGAAAGCTACCCTATACTTTAGAATACACATATTCTAATAATACACAGGAGAACTCACACATACGACGAATAATCTGCTATTGCTGATGATCTGTGTTGCTGGTCTGTTTATATGCTTGTTAAGTCAAGAAAAAAAAATATATAAATGAAAGAAGAAAAGAAGAGAAGTATATGCAGAATCAAGCAGTACTGAGTGAATATGTGTGAGTAGTATAGTAGTAGCGCGTAGAGAACGAGGAGACAAAGACGAAAAAGAGAAGGAGAGAAGGAAAGAGGTGAGAGCAGCAGATTGAATCTTTTCTCGCAGAGTTAGTCGTGAAGGTACGCGTGTGCCCGTCGAGAGGAGATAGACGACGTCGACTAAAGACAAGGGAATACTAGTTGACAGTGAGAGAACTATTGCTTAGCAACACGACATCTGTCTTCCACTTATTTTCTCAACATACAGAGACATTAACTTGTATACCTATGCTATGTGACATTAGGATGAACGATGAACGGAGAAAAATATAGAGAAAAAAAAGAGAAATGACATATTGGCTTTCTCATTCACGAGTATTTTTTAGCGAGAGTACGCAAATTGAGGAAACGAGTTAACAAGTAAAAGGAAGTGTGAAAAATAAAAATAAATGATTCTTATCAAAAACTAATATCAGCAACAGAACCAGATGGAGTCTAGTTAAACGTTTGGAAACTATATTGCAAAAAAAAAGAATATCAGAACAGCAAGTGCAGTCTTTCTTCTTTTTGCTAAATGGGAACAAAGCAAAAGTATAAAGAGAATTTTTCTTTAATTTCAAGTGGCAATTCTATGTAAAACCAAGTTTTTATTTTAGAAAAAAAAACTACTATAAGCACCTCATCGAGAACTAAATCATTTCGGAAGTAAACATAACAATCTATAATTTCCTTTCTTTTTTCAAGAAAAGTGTTGACTATTTGATTCTAAATATTTCATAGATGAGTTAAAATCTTATTTTTTCTTTATGTTGAAAATTTCTTATCTCAACGCTACGAGTCATCGAGAAAATTATTTAGCATTTTTAATCAACTCAATTTTAAGACAGACCAGTATGACATAGAAATTTTTTTCTGCTATATTAAAAGGGTCAAAGAACTAAATGAACTGTTCTCTTTTGACCGGCGATTAACATTAATAATCTACAAATGACGGCGACATTCTATCTTCGTTTTATCTTTTGTTTTGCTTTCAATCATTGAACAATGGACTTTTTCCTAGAGCTTATTTTGCAAATTTCTAATGCATGAATATTCAAGAGTATGTCGATACGCATAAGAATACAATTTGCAAAGTGTAATGTGTGGAGAAAAATATTATTTGATATTTAATTTTAAAATTTTGAAGATAGACTTGTTTTCAAAAGCATTCCATGGAAGAGATGCTACTTACTTAAGGGCGAACATTTTTGTTTTGCCTAGTTGTACACCGGAGCTTTGAATCATTTAATGGGAAAATGCTCTTTAGCATAGTGACGATCTTTCCGCGATAAAGAAAAAAAAAGGAATTCTAAAGCAAAGTACTTGCTTGCGTCTAGCTATTATTATAAATGAGAGAAAAATTCCTAAAGCTTTTGAATTGTGGATTGTTAATCGTTGTCTTTGAAATGAATATAATGTCATTGCTACCGATCCTATTAAGAGCTCATTGGAGGCGTTACTAGTTCAGTTATTGGACAAAATTAAGTTCTTACTAAACTTAGTTCACGGTAAAGATATCCGATTTTCTATTATCTCCTACATTTTGAATTGTAGCGAGAAAAATATACTCCTACTTTTTCATATAATCAAATTATCAATATTGATTTTATGAATGTTTGATGTGCTTGAATATCTGATACTTTGACATGTCACAAGTGTCATTGACAGCTTTTATCTATGGAAACTTCAAGGGTAACATAAATAACTGCCTACAATGATTTTATCTGACAAAGCCAAGACATATACAGATAGGTCTTTTTTTCTTGTGTCCGGTTTTCTCTACTTCACTAGAATCGACCTAATGAAACTACACTCCTCTTAAAACGCCATGAGAACTACAACTGAACAAATATTTCTTGACAAATCGCTTACATATTGGAGTGAACACTTCAATCATGTTTGCAAAAAGAAAAAGGAAGCCGAATCGCAAATAAATGTCAAAACCATATCAATCAGTTTATGATTGAAAACTGACTCATTCACTTGTTTATTTTATATATAGAATAGTCAATTTGCTCAGCAATAAAATTTCCTATTTATTTAGTTTGTATGCCAAGGCTACTCATTTCCTGATGATCTAAAAAGCTTTTTACTTTTATCATGAAGTGGGAAAAGAATTCGACTCATAGTCAATTTAATTATCCAGTAGTTTCTATCCTTCATTCTCAAAACTAATTATTTATAAATTCCTAATTATATGTTGAAAAGCTTTTTATTCATAAATGCAAGTCTAGCAGTAGTTTTTGCGCACATGCGAATTTCATAGCTAATTAAGAAATAGTTTTTTATTTGTTCTTTCAAAAACCTATGCTACCTATTATAATTCGTCTACCGGTGGCCTCTATGATAGTCATACTTCATGGGTCTGCCAACGCATTCCAATGAAAACGAATTCTTTAAAATATCTGGGAAAAAATATCGATTTGAATGATTAGTTAGTTAATTCGTGCTCTTTAATCATAGTTATTTCATTGATGGATTCAAAAGGAGATCAACACTTATCAGATCCGCAAAAATTAGAAGCATATCTTCAGGAACGTATACAACAAATAGAAGAAACACTTGATGATGACGAAAATTTTTGCAATAGAGAAATAGACGCAACAAATAAATATATTGAAAAGACTGAAAAAAAATTTCACGAAAAAATTCATGAGCTTAAAGCAAAACTTGAAGATATTCGTGTAAAGAATAAGAAAACATCCGAAGAAAATAAAGCACAATTTAATAATGATATCACAGAAGTTATCGATTTATTCCGTGCGAACAATTATGATCAAGGTGAGCTCACGACTGTTTGTTTTGATGTTCTAATGTGTATTCTTTGAAGCTCGGAAGAAATTTGAAGATTGTGAAAAACGTTTTGAACAAAGAACAACATGTATTCAACAAGTACCAAAATTACGTATGAAGGAATCTGATATCGACGAGCTTTTTACAACATCCGAGTGTAAAATTAATAAACCTGCAGTACAGCCGATTCCTGTTGCAGCGTTAGTGTTACAAAGATCAACAATTAATGATAATGATTATGATGATGAGTCAAATGGAAAGGATCAAAGTCAAATAAACAGAAAACAAAAATTACGTCAGGAAAAAATCATTGAAAGTGTTAACATGAATCGAAATGATGAAGAAACCGAAGAAGATAAAAAAGATCTAACGGGAAAAGATTCGGATTTGTAATAATTCGAATAAAAATTTTTTCCCAATATCATTTTTTCTCTCTTTATTCAGATCAACCTTTGGAATTCAATCAAAACGCGCAGCAGCTCAATCAACAACAGAGCATACTAATACCACGTATGGTTAAACATTAAACTAGATTTTTTCTTATAAATATCATTCCCAATGAGTGAACATGTTCGTTAGGAATAGTTTACTGAATCCTCATAGGTCAAAATAGTTTGCCTGCGTTTCCATATGTAATCATTTTGTCTGATCTTTAGAACTAATGTTAATCAAGCTCCGGTGACAACAACCGAGCGGGGTCCACGATTTCGATTTAGTACACGATTGAATCCACCATCCACCAATTCCAATATATCATTTTCTGGTCGTAGGATTCCGAGTTCGTCATCGATGCCTAATAGTAATGTAAATAGTTATAATACTCGTGAACAAATAAGAGCTACAGTGGCTCCACCTACAACAACCCAACAGCAAACAACATTAGTTGCAAATAACATAGGGCAGCGTTTACCGTTAACTCCCGGTAATAGATTATTTTGAAAAGAAATTTATAAATCTTTATTTCCATGAGAAATAAAATTAAACAGAAAAAAATTTCATTTTAGTTTCCCACTACCGACATGAGCCGAACATGTTGGTCTTGCTAACGTGCAATGCAAAATACATCGTTCTTTATAAAGGTTTACTTAATCGAGTAGATAATTGGCATTTGGGTGTCGTTGAACGTGGGGTTCAGAAAGAGTATCCTCTCAATTGGCATGATGGTTTGATTATTTCTATGGGTTGGATTATCAATGATGATATTTATATGTTTACCGAACGTGAATTTTTTATTTATTCAATTGGCCTACGCATTAAACTTAATTCGCGTATGTTACCGCGTAGTGATGATGATGAACCAGAGACAAATTATTCCCATCGTGGTATTGGCGCTGTGTATGATAAATATATATATCATATTTATACGAATCGTAGTTGCCATTGGACATTAACACACTATTCGCGTGAAAAATTTGTTTCTCTGAACGATTATGATTTAACAATGCTTTTTCCTGATGTTGAGCGTTTTATACATTTCTGTGTTAATGATAAAACAATGAATTTTCTCGTTCAAATGAATGATGCATCATATGGCGTTGTATTTTGTTGGACAAATAATTTTAAAACCAATGAAAAAATGCCAGCAATTAGATTTCCTATTGCTCGAAACCCATTAACTATTTGTTCAGCATTTATTCAATGTTTAAATCAATATATTATTTTTGTTAATGATCCATCAATTAATATTTTGCATATATTAAGTACAGAAAAATATTTACAAGCTTACCGAGAAGAATGTCATGCTATGTGTCATGTAGCCGTTAAAAATGAAATAATACTTTTAACAAATAATTCCATATCGTCAATAAATTTAAATCAATCCAATTCATTTTTTTCGCAATTTTCTCCGCGATATACATCTGATATCTAATATTTTGCTTTTTTTCTTCGTCATTGAGTGATTACGTTTCGTTATTTCTATTGGAAGCGAGCATGACTATTTTTTATTTCTTTTTATTAACGTATGAAATAAACAAAGAAAAAAACTAAATATCTTAAATTTGTTGATGTTAATGTACACTAATTATATTCATTTCGGTGACGTCAAAAGGCGATAAACTGCAACTACATGCACTTTAGGGATTATGAGTCGATCGTGGGATATGAAGTCAGGTGGTATTTATTAATTTTTTTGAAATGAGTTATGCTAGTTCAAGTCTTCTCTTGATTTAAGGTATACATCAGTTTGGCTAAAAGATAATATACGAGTATTAACTATGGTTGTGCAAGTTAAATAACTGGTGGTGCTAAATTTTTTGCATTCATTTGTTTTTTAATATAGCAGTACGATCGAATGCCGTCGAGATTTCATTGCTTTTGTCATTAGGAATAGTGAGAGCCTGCAGAATACCTAACAAATAGAATTCAGAATTTAAAAAGACTCACAGAACCCTGAGACTGAATATTCTCCTTCACACTATTTTCAGAGATATTAATACATTTTTTTACTTTGCGAATACATAATTCATCTGCATTAGCTAGTATTTCATTGAGACTATTTATTCCTTTATAAGGTAGCATTATTCATGCTGTAGATTATTAGTATGGTCTTCTTTTTGCGTTTTGCACTTTTACATTAATTACTAATGTAACTGACTAATTAGTTAGTATTTTTAATATTCGCGTACACTGAAGAGTATGTGCGATAAAAAAAACGTGATGTTTGCCAAGCAATCCGTGTTTATTTCTTAGTGTATACTCGAAAAGAAAATCAGAGAGGACAAGGTTAAATAAGGTGCACACACACAGGTAAGAAATATAAATGAGGTTCATGGTTTCCATGGTTTGTCCGAGACATTACTGATATTTGACCGTTCCGAAGTCAATGATGAGCGCGAGCTTTGTTTTGATCCTTGTGTTGTTGCACGTGATAAACGGGTTCCACTGTCGGAGGGTAATAAATTTTGTTCAAGTTGCGTATTTAATTCTTCGATATCATTATTAGTAAACTGTTCGCGTGTATAAAACGTGACCATCGGACCAGCTGCAGGTCGTGTTGTACTTGCAGTCGATTGGCCAACAGGTGCTTCTTGACGAGTAGCATTCATTGATTGTGAACGTTTAAGTTTTGCTGATGGTGTTTGTGGCGTACTTGATAATGTCCAAGACAATGGACACGCACCGGTTAACAGACCACGAGGAAATTTTCGAACAGCATATTTTAAGCCTAAATATTTTTTCAAATTACTATTCGAATAAGGACGCATAACCAAAATAAATTAATGAATCGACATATCAGTTTGTTCAAGCACAGCACCGCAGGTATTCACAGAATAAAAAATGTTTTTTTACACTTAATACTAAGTTGCGATAAGGAGCTTCTGGAACAATGACTATAAACTCTTGGTTATTGGAGTTAAGCGCTAGGTGGACAAGCCGATGAAAAGCTCATTCAAATTTTAAAGAAAGACTCGTCATATATGTGTTTTCCTGATATATTTCAATTCCTTTTTAATCACGAACTATTTTCTAATGAAAACCACTTTATTTAGAATGTTGAATAGTCTATTGTTAAACATGCCACATATTTTATTACTTTCTTGAGTAAATGAATCATGTTTCAAAGAATTACCCTGAACCAGATATCAAATTAGCATTCTTACAAGTTATGAAAAACCTTTGACAAAAAGAAAATAATTAAAATTCAATGTGTACAATAGAACGCTTGGATTTTGTCCTGTGGCAATAAAACCGGGAGCCCAGTTGAAAATTATAATAAAAGTTTAAAGTTCTTACAAGTCTATGTAAAATATTAGAAAAAATGTTTCTTAATATTATTCAACTGTTGAATTAATTCAATCGTTTATTAATTATAATTTGTTAAGAATACTTTAAGTAATTTTTGTTTACGTCAAACGAACGTCAATGTACATAAACTAAAGAATAAATGATTATTCAAAGGCCGATAGCATTATTAATAAAATATATAGCCTTTTCATTTGAATTTCACTCACTTAATAGCGCAGAACTGAACGAGAAAATGTAAACTTAGCATATTACGTTAAGACATTCGAGGATTTCATTTTAACTTCTAATAGAACAAAACAGGGGGAAAGATTTTTATTGTGAGGTACTCCATACTATTACACATCACATCTCTACAACTTGATTATCTATTGGGCCATTGCACCGGAAACCACCAGGTCCATCAGGCGACAAAACCAGAATCCATTTAAAGTTACAGGGTTTGTAGAGAATTTTTCGCTCATCATTTTTCTAAAGCACTTTTCCGAAATAAATTCTATTTTCGCTAACATGCAGGTCAAATACAAAAACTACGCTTTTCTTTTCTTTTTACCGTAAGTGAAAGAAGCATTTTTCTCGAAAAAATCGATGTGTGGCCCAGAATTAACCAGAATACTGGTACTAGCAGCTCGATAGAGTGACGCTTGCTCTACAACATGCAGCAGTTCGTTTTCTTCGCGACTGCGATTTGAGGGTGTAGAAACCACAAAACTGTTTTCTATCACAATTTTTCATCAATCTATTAGTTAAATCTCATTATTTATTGTTCGATTTTATTTTCACAAAGATACGGATCAAATAATATGAGATTGACTGTTTGAGAATGTATCAGACTCTAGATTCTCTATCTTGAGAATGGAAGCAAACTTTCAGAGTTCATAGGGCTTGTGTTGTGTCTGTTAACAGAGCTGTGAAAATTATGCAAAGAGGTTTAAATGGGGAACAGAATTTTTGATTTGCTAGGGAAAACTTCATACCTCGAATATATCCATTTTAAATGATAGACACGTGAAGCCTTCTGAGTAGATACTATTCAATGAGATGATCCTTTTATTAGCGGGAATGTTTTTGTCTAACGTTTCCTTTGTACTAAAATGGTTCCAACAAAAATGAACCTTTTTTTTGGCTTTTGGAAACTAAATATCTCGAGCAAGATACAATATTCAATTAATAAACTTATATACTTTAGAATTACCTTTGAATGCACTATCAGAGTACCAGATTTGGATTGGTTTCCAATTAAAGTTCCTGAATATAAATAATGAAGAGTTTCGATCATAAGAGCAATACATATTTATAATCTACTCAAAGTAAATTAACAGAAAAAAAGTATGGCAAGATTACCCTTGGATTTTTAGGATGTACGACTTCTCAGTGGGATTTCCGGAAGAATGTTTTAGAATTTTCAAACTCTTTGACAACTAAAGCAAACACATTTTTCATATTGCCTAAGCCACGGATGCCTCAACTACGTAGTTATTTTCTCAGAATAATCATTAACACTCCTCATTAGACAACCCGGAAGTTGAAGAGAAAGTAAAAATAGTCTCTCTAAACCTTTCATTATATCAGGGTGCTTTGAGTGGAAACGAATCCAAATCTGGTACTCTGATAGTGCATTCAAAGGTAAT